>JAFHBW010000393.1:0-44462 GCA_019022765.1 Westerdykella sp. P71 | reverse complement strand
GGGTTCTTCGGGGGGGAGGTGGTGAGGGAATGTGAGGGGATTGTTTTGGCGGCGATGCGGGCGAGAGAAGAAAGGAGGAAAGGAAGAATGGAAATGAAAGCAAAGACGAAAGACAACAAATTGGATTGAAATGCATATTTGGAGGAAAGCAAAGGATACTCTGCATGGGCGAGCAAGCTATAGCCATGGCAATAGCAGAAGATGGTCAAGGAAGGGGTGATTTGAGGGGTCCAGGAGAGCAGAGGAGATTGGAATGGATTTTCGAAGTGAGAGGTACCTGCGAGCCAGTACAAGCACGTAGAGCACCAGCGATACTGCCTATATCCTAATGGCAATATTGATGTCCCAGCCCATCTATCATCGAAGGTTTTTTGCACATGCGAGGCCCGCTGTAACTTTGACTTTCCGTACCTGCTCTCTTCCCATCATGATTCCTCCTAAAAAAAAAAGCCAGAGAAACCTGAGAAGTCAGAGAAGTCGAAGTCGAACCTGACAGCCATAGCCGCCCACATACGCAGTACACACCTGCAACGCATGCATGCACGCCAAGCGCCGTCGAGCGTCCATCATCAATCATGTCAGCGTGCCTCCCACCCGGGCGCGTGGATGAAATCCCACCACTATCCATGATCCATCACTATATCAACCGATTCGATATGATCCGCTATAGAGGGTAGATCTATAGTGTACTATATGTCGATAAATATAGCGCTGGGACACTCCTCGTTGGGGACCCCACGGTAGATGCGATGCGGTGCGGTGCGGTGCTATATGTCGATCATGATCTCCATAGTTGGCCTTCGTGATGGGTTTTTTCACGACCAGTTTGGCGCATGCAGATACCTAGAAAAGAGAACATGGATCCGCGGGGGGACGGCGTTGCTTGAATTGGGTTGTAGGAGTAGTGTAAATCTCCCAGCTCGCTCCAATCTTTCAGAATGTCGTGGTTGCCCACGACGCACAGGTCTCTCCCTCTCTTCCAGAACGCTCTCTGGGAGCACCGCTCATTCTCTCTTACCGATTCCCTACTCCGTACCTCCATGCATCTAAACGCCTCCCAAGACTGCTCTTTTTATCCGACGGGGCGCCGCCGAATCAGATTGCACCTCCAGTCCATGATCCCTGCGATGCTCTTAGCTTTCCAGGCTAGCCCGAAACGTTCACGTACTTCCACATGCGCCTGCAGATGCAGACGAGCTGCGTCGAGCGTCGCACGGCATATGCGGTAGCAGAAAAGTCGGTCCGTCGAAGATTCCGTTCGAAGGAGGCGGAACTCGACTAGTCCAAGGAATCTGGCTATCCTCTGCTAAGCATCGTCGTGAGCCGCAAGCGCCCGGCCTAATGCGATGTCAATCCTCCATAGATAGATACGGTTTTACTACCACGGTTCCGTTCCCGGACCAAGTTCCAGAGTATATACTGGCCCCAAGGTCCTCGTGTCTCGCGGCGCTTAAGTGCATGGACTCTAGTCAGTACGCAGTCTAGTCGTCATCGTCATGAGGGAAGAAAAGGCATCGGTGAGGGGTTGTTGCTGTGCTTCGTCCGACGCACTGCGATAACCCTGATCATGGAGGTCATGCGTCTCCGCCCCCGCAGACGATTCGATTCTGGTGGTGCAGGAAGAGCTGAAACGCGAACCAGACCCACTCCCTGTGTATCGAGCAAACCTAATTCTGTTCCGCAAGCAGGGATCCATCATCTCGTTGACTTCCAGGAGCGTCGTCTTGCATGCCGGCATCGACGGCGACGAGCAGCGCCGGCGAGCAAACGACGAACGAGCTTTTAATCTGCACCACGTGCCGGACTGAAGCGATGGCCATGGGGAGTTGGAATCGACGGTTACTTTCCAGACTGGATGGAATTTGGGCTCTAAAAGGTCCTCCCTATAGATACTCTGCTAAGCGTACTTTTATACAAGGCCGTGGCAATGAAGATAACGAGTCCAAAATCGACGTACGAGCAGAACAATGACCAAGAAATGACCAAAAAGAAAAGAAAACAGTTGACAAAACGACGCTACTGTACATGATCGCATGATGGCAGAAGTCCACTCCAGACCATGGGCAGCAAGGTGCCGAGTCGTAAAAGCGTAGAAATAGTAAGACATTAGTTATGTTGCTCGTCACATCTTTTTTCGACGTCAAGTGAAGCAAGATCTCGAAACGAAGACGACGAAGGTTGGCAAAGAAATGCTGCGCGCAAGCGTCAAGGACGGAGTCCGGAAGACGGACGAGAGGAAAGAAGAAAGCTCACAACATGAATGTTGGTGCACATGCCACGCGTAAAAGACCTGCAGGACAACGACTGCAGACTCCGAAAAGGTATCATGGCGAAAAAATGGTCATCGTGACGGCGTGAAAAGTTCGTCCAAACGATTTTGCAAAAAGACAAATCCACCGTTTCGTGCTTTTAATGGCGCAAGGAAACGCCTAAATGCCGACTGTGTCTTTAAACGAGTGAGGTGTAGTGGTACGGGCCTGGGTGTCCTCGGCGCCCTCCATTCGCGTATCTCGATCGCGCGAGTCGGCCGACGGTAAGGGTGCGGATATGGGGGTGAATGACGAGTAGGCTTGACTTCGACTCTGGTCCCCGGTTCCTAGACTGTACGCCGAAGGGGACTCCATTTCGGTCCGCTCCCTTGGGTGTTTCTCCAGCTCCAGAGGGGTAGGTTTGGCTCTCCTTTTCTTCCCCGAGGACGTATCTGACGTCTGGTCCACTTGCGGCTGCTGTGGCGTGACGGTGCCTTGTATCGGAGGAGGAGCTGGCGCAACCGGGGGAGTGGCTATGGGTGCTGGAGGATCTGCCGGTGGAGGGTCTGTTGGGTACAGAGGCGGTCTTCCTTTCCGTGACGGCGGATAGGACTCGCCACGTGCGGCAGCGGCCTGAGCTCTGGCCTGGGACTCTGCCTTTGTTGGGCGCCCACGCTTCTTCTTGTTCACTGGCTCCCCCGTGGTGACTTGCGCGGGAAGTATTGCAGGGCCCCCCATGTACAGACCGCCGTACATGCTCGCGGGTCGTGGTTGGATCATGCGGGCGCCTATGGAGGTGGTGGTGGTCTCTGGCTGGAGGGGACGCTCTTGGGGAAGCGGGCGCTTCCTCGACACATCAGAAGGGAGGGGAGTAGGGGCGGGTAATTGGCGCTGCTGTCTGTAATCCGAGTGAGGGTAGGTAGCGTTCATTTCGTCATACGCAATCTGACATGACCGGAGGGGACGACCTATACGATTGGGAACAAGACGGGTCAGTGACATTTCCTATCGCAGTGTGTTTCTGGACAGTTGGGGGAGAGGGGGAACATGGAGGATTCTCCCCAGGGACGAACGGCGAAGGAAACGCGAAGGAAACGCATAGATGGATATGCGCGAAGGAGGCACGTACCGAGGGGCAGGGGACAGTCGTTCCATCTGGGCTGGACACCGGCGTCGCGTATGATGTTGAGCAGGGCGTGCGAGGACAGGGAGGATTTCAATATTTCGGCGAGTAGATAGCGCTTTGAGGGGGAATAGAATCAGCTCCCATGTGTTCAGATATAGCTGGGGGTGCAATTGGGGGTGGGGGTTGAGGAGGAGAGTAGGAGAGTAGAGGCAGCGGGAGAATGGCGGCACGTACCTTTTCGTGCTCTGCCCACGGTGGTTCCCGGGCAGGCTCCATGTCGTGTCTCGCGAGGAGGCACAGTGGGGGAGAGGGCTAGAAAAGGAGATTTGGACGAATCCGCGACGAATGCAAGCAGACAAATGGAGCAATGAAGGATGACAAGGCCGTAAAGGAAGTGCAGAAGCGCGCGCGAAGTCGAAGGGGCCCCCCGCAGACTGGGGCAGGCGGCTAGGGAGGGGAAGGGGAAGGGGAAGAGGAGCAAACGAGGGTGAGGAAAGGGAAGGGTAACGAGTGGAACAAGGAGAGGAGCATCAGGAGCAGGGTGGTGAATTGACACGACTGCTCATGCCAGCGGAGGCCGAGGGAGGAGATTAGGAGAGGCTCTCCATGAGGCTGGACTGCGGAACGGTGGGTGGGAGGAGGAGCGGCGGGAGTGGTGGAGGAGAAAGGTGGGAGAGGAGGGAGAGTCGTGGGTGGGAGAGAGAGAGAGTGTGTGTGTGTGTGGGAGAGGTGGGAAAGAGTGTGGAAAGTGGAAAGGCGGACGGGGAAGGCGCTCGAAATTGGCCGGGATGCAGGTGTAGGGAGGTTTTTTGCGCGCGGTCCACCCCCAGCAGGGCTCCGACCAGCTTCTGGGCGATTGCTGGGACTGTCTTTTTTCCTCTCTCTGTCTCCAGAAGGGGGCCACGGGGAAGGGGTTTGTCGAGGGCCGAAGGTTATCAGTGCACGCGTTCCCGGTTATGTTTTGCATCCTGCATTAGCTCTGAGAGGGAATAGATGAGGTTGGCGTCAACAACAACCACCACCACCACCACACCAGCAACAGCAATACTCACAGCTGTTATCCACGCTTCTTCTGTGTAGGTACTTTTCTTTTTTCTTTTTCTTTTCGGACGGTTCTCCCGACTGACTTGCTGGGGGCGTGTCCATCGGTGATACTAAGTTGCTCTGGAGTCTTTGTTTGTGACCCTGCCCAGGTGTGCCCCTGCTCCCCCCTGGCGCTGCCGCCGCTTCACGCTTCACCAGCCGCGGGATGGCGCAACGACAACTTCTGAGACGAACCGCCCCAGCATTTCTTGGATGGCGCCCAATGACGGACCCTGTTGCCCTCCCCACCACCGTCTCACCTCCTCCAGGGCTGAGGGCTCATCAAGAATCAACGGGGTTACTGTACTGGCTTACCGTACTGGGCTGGGCGTTTTCCCCTCCCCTGAAGTTCCATCAGATCCCACACCAGATCGTCCGCCTCTGTACCACCACTCTCCCTTGTGGCTTCAGTGGCTTCAGTGGCCTCATGAGCCTCAAGCTCTTCGGTCGCGGTCGCGGTCGCGGTTGCGGTTGTCGTTGTCGTTGCCGTCAGAGCCGCATTGTCCCTCTCTTCATTGCCGCCTGGGCCATCACCCATCAATATCTCCGATAACGTTTGAAGAAATGAGAAACGCATGGAGCCGGAGCCGAAGCGCAACGGCTAGCAGGTGACGTTCCATAGTCCGAGGCACGATCAATGATCCGGATCAAGTCCTTCAACAACAACAACAACAACAAGCTTCTATACCTCCTTATATACCAGCACCAGATATGGCCCACACGCTGCATCGCCACGTAGCCCGCCCACACTGGCCCTCTTTCTTCACCACCGATCATGTGTCTCTCTGACCCCTCCAAGCTTCACGATTCCCCGCCACGTCTGCCAATGATTGCATTTGTGGGCGTCTCGTCTTCGAACCATGGCTGGTCGCCACACTATACTCCGTACACTCTACACACGACACTACCCTGATGAGACGAATTGGCTAAATACTTAGCCTTCTCCCCTTCCACATGTCCACTTGCCTCATGAGCTCGTACACTCCATCACCCAGCCTTCCCTCCGCCGGAACCGCCATCCGTCCATGCTGTGAGCGCTGAGGGTGGTCTTCTGCCAGCGCTAATAGGGTTGGTCTCGCAGCTGAGCGACGCGCGACTCCGATATGTCGCTGCATAACCAGGTGCTTGGTTTACACTTACAAGGGCCACCTCAGATCTTCCACGTGGACTTGTCTGTGAATGCTTTGTGCGACTCGAGAAAGATTCGAAGACTCCCAGTGCTGGGAAGAGAACGTCTTGATCGACTGCCCCCTTCCCCTGCCTTGCGACCGTCTCCAGATATTGAAGGAGTCGGACCCCAACATCCAGAATATTCACGACTTTCGCCCTTTGATGCCGCTGCATTGTTTTCCTTGTCCTCTATCGAGGCTTACACCATCATTCTTTTAGCCGCTCTCCTACTGTACTATTATAGATATCACCTCTTGTGTGAAGTTCCCTCACGGCGGCGCGCCAAGGAACTTTAGTGACATGGAGACATCCAAGCCGCTGACCTCCAAATCGTCCCTCTGCGCGCTAAACGGAAGCAAATACGTGTACGCAAAGGCAGCCGCAGCTACAAACACTGCAATGATTTAATAATAATGTGCAGCCTTCTTCTCCATCTGCACTCGGCATCCCCTTCAACGCCGAGTTGGCCCCAGCCCGCAATGCCAAGCCAGACCTCCGAGCCGAAACGAGACGCTCCAGGGCTCCAGGCCTGCCGCAACCCGCCAAAGTTCAGCGACATCCGCCCAAGGACAAACGAAGCGCGCGAAGGTGCACACGAACCTGCGCAGTCGATACACCTACTGCCGGCTGTTGAATCTCCCTTTGAGATCTCCCTTTGACACGCGCCGCCCGCCCGCAGAAATATCCTCGCGTCCAGCACCGATTCCCATCTCCAATTGTTCTCCCGCGTCTTCTTCCCCGGCCGCACCGACAACACCGCGCATGCCCAAAGAACACCCGCCGCTCCCTCCTCACACTTCCCGCGCTCGCATGCAGCCCCATTCCTTATTCCCGCCTTCGCCATAAAGTAAAGAGAAGGATCGTAGTGGCTTCGGGAGAGCGCCCCATCACACCCTTGGACTTTGAAGAGACATTTTGGGTCCCTGAGCGGCGGAACCATCCTTGGATCCACTTGCGACGCTGGCCTTCCAGGCTCTCTCATACCTAAATTACATCCATACCCGCTGCGCGCCTTCTGTCACGCTCCGCATCATCGTCTCTTCACTGGGAAAGTGCGGGCATGATTGTCGCTGCACAATATTCTAGGACCTGCCTCATCGCTTAGCGTCCCTCACCCTCCAACACCCGTCTCCCTGAACTTCCGACACCCACACCTACCCTGGGCCGGCCTCCTTCCGCCAGCGCCATGTCCGACAGTGACTCTGAAAAGAAGATCGCTCCGCTGGAGCCTGAGCTGCGCCATATGACGATCGAGGAACGGTCGCGCGTTCCCGAGGATGGCGGTGGTCATGGTGCAGTCAAGGTTGAGAGTGCCGACGACGACAAGAGCCCGCTCGCCCTCACTCCCCCTCCTCTCACCATAACCCCCCAACCCAAATCCGACTCAACATCACAATCCCCAACCAAATCCTCTCTCTCAACCACACCCTCTCCCGGCACTGAAGAAGACCGCGAGGAGACCGTCGGCGGCGACATCACCTTGAAGATGGAGCCCGGGAAAGCCCCCAAGCTGTCCCGCACCGCCTCACAGAAAATCATCTCCAAGCCACCCCAGCTTTACCTCGACTTACCTGATGCCACCAAAGACGCAACCAGTACCTTTACTGTTCTTCCCGAATGCACCTACGGGAACAAGTCCCTGGGCACCACCGAGCATGCGCTCGAGTGCGACTGTTCCGAGGAATGGGGTGAGTCTACTGCCAACGCAGCGTTTCGAAACACCACATCTGACTTGATCATAGATATCGACACACGAACCAACAATGCCTGCGGTGAGGATTCCGACTGCATCAATCGTGCCACCAAAATGGAGTGCGTGGGCGATTGCAGTTGCGGTCGCAAGTGCCAGAACCAGCGCTTTCAGCGGAAGCAATACGCCGATGTCGCAGTCATCAAGACCGAAAAGAAGGGCTTCGGCCTGCGCGCCAACACGAACCTTCGACCCGGCGACTTCATCTTCGAGTACATTGGCGAAGTCATCGACGAGCGCACCTTCCGTCGGCGAATGATTCAATATGACCAGGAAGGTATCAAGCACTTCTACTTCATGTCCCTCACCAAAGGCGAGTTCGTCGACGCGACAAAGAAAGGTAACCTCGGCCGCTTCTGCAACCACTCCTGCAACCCCAACTGCTATGTGGACAAGTGGGTGGTGGGGGACAAGCTCCGCATGGGCATTTTTGCCGAGCGGAAAATCAAAGCGGGCGAGGAGTTGGTCTTCAACTACAACGTCGATCGATACGGAGCCGACCCCCAACCCTGTTATTGTGGCGAGCCCAACTGCACAGGTTTCATCGGAGGAAAAACCCAGACCGACAATGCGACCAAACTATCTCACGCTACCATCGAGGCCCTTGGAATCGACGATGGCTACAGTTGGGAGACCGCCGTGGCGAAGAGGCCCCGGAAGAAGAAGGCTACCGAAGATGATGAGGAATACGTCAACGATATCATGCCCAAGAGCTTGGAAGAGAGTGGGGTCAACAAGGTCATGGCCGCTCTGCGACAATGTACCGAGAAGTGGGTTGCTGTCAAGCTTCTTAGTCGACTGCAGGGCAGCGCAGACGACGAGAAGGTGGCGCATCGTGTCATCCGAGTCCACGGCTATGAGATTTTGAAGTCTACCATCACCGCCTGGAAGGATGACGCCAATGTCCTCCTGCAAGCGCTTGACATACTGCATCGACTCCCTCGCATTACCCGGAACAAGATCCAAGATTCCAAGATCGAAGAAACGATAGAGAGCCTGAAGACGTTCGAGGATGAGAGGGTGCAAATTGAAGCTGCAAGATTGCTCGAGGCGTGGAGCAAACTGGAGGTGGCCTACAGGATTCCACGCATCAAGAGAGATCCAAATGCTGCAACCCCACTTCGGGACGCTCACTTCGACCGCCGCGAAAGGAAACGCGAACGAACACGCTCTCGGTCCAAGTCACCAGTCATCGCAGCCGCGCCCAAGGGCCCCGCAGCTGCAGGAGCGCCGACAGCCCCGCGTGCCTTTGCGCGAAACGGTCCGTTCTTCAATGGCCCTCGGGCCCCGCGGCCACGGCCGCAATTCAACTCACTTCCCCCTGGTTGGTTTCAAGCAACATCCGCTGACACTGGAGCCATCTATTATTACAATAGTTCTGGTGTCACACAATGGACGAGACCGACTTTGCCTGCTCAAGCACCTCCGCCTCCCCCCAAGGCCAAAACGAATGAGCAGAAACTGCAGGAGATCATATCTAGCATTACGCAAAACGTTTCGTCCAATGGCAATGGATCAGCATCCGGCACCCCGAAACCCGCTGATGAACAGAAGAAGGAGAAAACGTCGAAGAGTGACAAATGGAAGAGTCTCTCACAAGAAAAGCAGCAGAAGCTGTACGAAGGAACTGTATGTCTTCTTGCCCTCCCCCGTCCTCTATAGAGCTGTAATTGACTTCGCGCAGCTACATCCCCATGTCATGTCCGTCGTCGCGCACTATCGCAAGAAGCTCGATAAAGAGGACCTCAAGAGGTTGTCCAAAGATGTAAGTGCTCACCCATTCCCGCGCCCTCCACCTAACGTATCGCTAACGTTGCCATAGGTCGCCCAGAAACTCGTACGCGGAGATTATAAACACGGCAAAGTGAAAGATCCCACAGCAAAACTCGATCACAAGCACGAGAAGACGGTCAAGAAGTTCGTCAAGGATTACTTGGACAAGGCGGTGCAGAAGAAGGCTATCCGGGACAAGGAAAGAGCCGCTAGGCATCAGAAGAAAGCCCAAGGAAAGGCAGAGGAGAAGTCATCTGGTCCCTCTGACACGCCGAAGACCCCGGGTACGAAGGGGAGCCCTGACGATGTCGATCAAGACGTTCCAGACATCTCGTATGACGACGTTACAAAGTCCCCCGACGCATCTCCGAGCGCGTCCCCTGCGAGTGATCTGAAGCGAAAGCGAAAGCGAGAAGACGATGATGATGTCGGGTCACCCAAGAAATCGCGAACGGGTGAGAGTCCAGCACCGCCCCCGCCGCCCCCACCACCTCCCGCAGGAGATATGCCCATGGACGTAGATCACTATGAATCCCCTTCTCTAGAGCATCTTGGTGAGTCACCACAGCCTGAGGGCGCCGCGAGTCTTGAAGGGCTAGGATTGGTTGGCATCAAGACGGAAGGAGCGACCAGCCCAGTCCAACTGGCCACGCCCCCCACGACGACCAATGGATCGTGTAAACATGAGAGCAACGATGATGCGGGGGCAGACAAGTATGCGCATGGTTCAAGAGAAGTCTCCGTCGAAGGAGGTGGAAACTAGCAGCAGCGCGAGTAAGGAGGGTGCGGTTATCTGCATATTGAGTTTTTCGTCTTTGGAAGTGAGCGTGGATTTGGACTTTTTCATGGGCGTCTTTTGGGAAGAAAGCATCTCTCGGGCCTTGCATTTATCCGGAAAGCAGTATTTGGAGCTGCTGAAGAGGGACTGGAGTTTGGGAATTTGTAGGGTTTATATCGGGGGCCTGAGTAGGTGCGCCAGACATTGAAGGTTTCGTTCCATTCTATATACTACTATTCTTTGCATTTATAGTGCATCTTGGAACAAAACGGTCTTGGGACGAGCGAGGGCAAGGATATAGTTCACTTGTATAATAATTCGATTTTCTCAGTGAGATGAATTGGTTTTTATTACCTCAATGCGTGCATCTGGCCAACTGTCGTGCGGGGGAGGATTGATAGATGCGCGTCTACGGCGTGTATGCAATGGTGAAATGTCTGTGCACAAGCTCAATGCGGCTAATGACGGCTGCAACCCCGCCGACGAAGCTCTGATAACTCCAGCGTCATTTGTCGCCAGCCATCACCTCACACCACTCATAAACAGATAAAGAGGAGGTGCCAGCCCACTCCTCACCTTGCTCAAGCCTTTTTACCTCTTTTGATTTTTTCTTTCTCCGTTCCTCCCCTTTCCTTTGCCTCCCCAATGGCCTTCCGACTCTGCGCTGCTCGCGGCGCCGGCCGTGCCATTGCTCGACCTACAGTGGGCCTGGCCTGGCGACGACAGTATGCTTCTGCTACGCAGCCATACTTTGCGGAGGAGCCGAAGGAGCCAATTGTGAAGACTGAGATCCCGGGGCCGGAGAGCAAGAAGGCAATTGAGAAGTTGAACAAGGTGTTTGACACCAGGGCATTGAACATGATGGCAGACTATACCAAGAGCGTGGGAAACTAGTAAGTTTGGCTCGATCGAAAAGGGAAGATGTGAAAGTGTTAATTGTTCCAAGTATCACGGACCCGGATGGCAATGTCCTTCTCGATGTCTACGCTCAGATTGCATCGATCCCGGTCGGCTACAACAACCCGAACCTCATAAAGGCAGCCACCTCACCTGAGATGGTCTCCGCCATCATCAACCGCCCGGCACTGGGCAACTTCCCCCAGCACGACTGGGCCGACATCCTCGAGACGGGCATCCTGAAGGTTGCCCCCAAAGGCCTCAATCAGGTCTTCACCGGCACCACCGGTTCCGACGCGAACGAGCTGGCCTACAAGGCAGCGTTCATGTGGAAGCGCCAGCAGGAGCGCGGCGGCCACCACGTCGAATTCACCCAGGACGAAATCGACTCGTCCATGATCAACCAATCCCCCGGCGCCCCGCAACTCTCCATCCTCTCCTTCAGCTCCGCCTTCCACGGCCGCCTCTTCGGCTCCCTCTCCACCACGCGCTCCAAGCCCATCCACAAGCTCGACATCCCCGCCTTCGACTGGCCCCGCGCCCCCTTCCCCCAGTGCAAATACCCGCTCGACCAATACGCCGCCGAGAACGCGGCCGAAGAAGAGCGCTGCCTGGCGGAAACCGAGCGCCTGATCAAGGAATGGCACAACCCCCCGGCCGCCGTCGTCGTCGAGCCCATCCAATCCGAGGGCGGCGACAACCACGCCTCGCCCAACTTCTTCCGCGGCCTCCGCGCCCTGACGAAGAAGCACAACATCCTCTTCATCGTCGACGAGGTGCAGACGGGCGTCGGCGCGACGGGCAAGTTCTGGGCGCACGAGCACTGGGGGCTCGACACCCCTCCGGACATGGTCACCTTCTCCAAGAAGGCGCAAACTGCGGGTTACTACTATGGCAACACGGAGCTGCGGCCCAACAAGCCGTACCGCCAGTTCAACACGTGGATGGGCGACCCTGCGCGCGCGCTGCTGTTCCGTGCCATCATCCAGGAGATCGAGCGCCTGGACCTCGTCAAGAATACCGCCGAGACGGGTGCGTACCTGTACGATGGGCTCGCGCGCCTGGCGGAGAAGTACCCCGCCGAGATCCAGAATCTGCGTGGCAAGGGTCAGGGCACGTTCATTGCGTGGGATAGCCCGCGGAGAGACGAGGTGCTGAAGAAGGCCAAGGGCCAGGGCGTGAATGTCGGTGGTAGCGGCGAGAGGGCCGTCAGGTTGAGGCCCATGCTCATCTTCCAGAAGAACCATGCCGATCTGCTGCTGGAGCGCTTGGAGAGGATTTTCCAGTCTTGAGGACAAGGGGTTCGAGGGACATAAGGTAGCAAGGCGTTTTTGGGGGTCTGACTTCACAAGGCTGGCTATTCCCATCGGGACGAGATTCATGCATTGTAGCTACCCGAGCAAATTTGATTTTATTCTTCATGAGACTTCTTCGGGCATGACTCTCTCTTGTGAACATTGGACGGTTGTAGGCATGTCCAAATCGGTGCAATTGACGCGGGTTCATTCGTGGAAACTGCCGATTCCGTATCCTTCTTGAACCTGGGGTATATCTTAATCCTTCCTTAAATCTTGCGCTCAACCCACTCTTTCCTCTTCCTCTTCCTTTTTGCCCCCACTCTTCGTTTGAGAACTCCCTTCCTGCACTCTTCAACTCCCAAACAAATCCCCTCCATCCGCCTCTCCCTCCCCAACCCCGACACTCACAATCGTCACCCCCACCCCTCTCACCCGCCACGCGTNCCGCACTCTTCCCCCACCGTTCCCATTCCCGTTCCCACCGTTCCCATTTCCCCCAGGCACCAGATCCTCGCCGCACCAGCCCATCCAGCCTGCCAGCGCGGCTTGCACGGCTCGCGCATCTTGCCGCGGTATCCGGAGCCAGACGTGTCGACCCCGGGTATGCAATATGTCGAGGGGTATTGTGGAGCCCAGGAGGCCCAGGTGCGAGGTTAGAGGGGGTGTGAGCAGGGTCAGTGTCGTTAGCGGTGTGAGGGAGGGCGTTGGTGTGGAGGGGATCGAGGCCAGTGGAGGCGGAGGGGGAGGTGGCATGGTGGTGTCTGGCATCGCTTTGTCTGCCTCTTCTCCTTCTCCTTCGTTCCCTTCGTCTCCTCGCGTGGCGGCTTCACAGGTGCTCCGACTCTGTAGCGCGGCAGCCGTACCGGGTGTAACGAGCTCTAAGTGTACGTATGCCCAGCGGGGGGAGCGGAAGGTCGTACTGTGGCAGATGTGCGGTTTTTGCTGTCGAGTGTCGTTACGTTTGCGCTTTTGGCTTGGTGGTGCTTGTTCGGAGGAGGTGGTGGGATCGGAGGGAATGGCATTAGCGGTGGGGTTGGCGGCCGACGGGTTGGTGTCTGGGTTGGGAGGGGCGGTTGAGGAGGGATTCGAGGGTACGGTCGTATTCGCTTTCGTTGACGCGTGGGCCTTTGCAGCAGGAGGAGAAGAAGCTGCTTTCGACGCTGTTTTCGAGCCATGTGATGTGGAAGCCGTATGTGCAGGCCGTGTAGGGTCGCTGGGTCGCGACATCTTGCCAGTTTTCCTTATCCTCCTTGCTCTTCAAGACATACAGTCGTTCACAAGGCTTTCTTGTTTGAACAGCGCCCCAATTGTTCTCTGGCTTTTGTGATGAGCGTGCCGTTTTGGTGAGGATTGCTCTCCAAAAGTTTCCGAGGCTGAGATAAACTGTGGTCTGAGCTTCTGATCGACGCAGGGATCCGGAGCGAGTGGGAACGCTAGTATGGATCCGGTATCGAGCCTGTCCATGGGGTGAATATCAACATCATATTACCTACCGGAAGTTGAAACTCGGTACGATTGAAATAACAAATTGGATCAGAGATGCATGTATGAATCAACAACAAGGAGTACCGAAATACCTTTAAGACGCCCATCATACATCTTTTCTTATCTGGCAGAGGCCGAACCTTAAACTACATTCCCTCATGTGCATTGGGTATCAGGTATAATATCCCCCGTCTATGTTCTCCTCCTATATTTCCTCCAGAGATACGCCACCATAAGCGAGACAACAGAAATTCTGCCCACCAAAGCAACCGCTACAGCCCTCCTAACGATCGGATAGTATCCCTCAAGCATGGAATTGACAGCCGCACCCCTCGCAACCATCTTTTCCCTTTCCCGTCTTCCCCAGTGTCGGCCAACACCTAAGCCTGCAATGCCCACTTCTCCTGGCTTTTCTTGTCCGCCATCATCGTTCTGTACATGCTCAGCCAAATCTGATCCGGTTATGTCATTGGCTACACTGGGTCCCTCATGTGCGGTGCCGACAGTTCGATTACGGACCTCGGTCGTGCTCATCTCTGCAGCTTTGCGCTTTCTGAATCGGTACGACATAGCCCACATTGTGAAGCGGACGTCCCAATTGGTGAAGGTTGGATATGTCCACAGTTCCAGGGCATTATGTGGGGGTATATGTTCGAGAAAGTCCGATATGACCCCCAGAGTCAACCCCCACAGCAGGAGGAGCGGCGGCTGTTGTCGGGCAGTCGGGTATGCAGTTTCCGGGCCCAATAGCACCTCTTTCAGTTTTCCGAACACGGTGTTATAATGTGCGGCATCCGGAGGTGGAACGAAGCCCGGAATCGAGCTACAGTAGGTGCTTGCAGAGGGAACAAGACGGATGGCAGCGAACATCATCTGGCTGAGCATAGTCTGCAGAAACCAGCGTTTGATGCCAAGTTCCGATTTGGCAAGACGATTCGACACGTCAGCATACTCGTAGGTACGGAGAGCGGGAGACATGAGTGCGCGCAGCGAGACCCAATGCGTCGATGCCACCTCGGTCGGCTGGAGACATTGTGCCGGGTACTCGGGAGACGTGAGAAGGTACACGTATGGGCACAGCACCATGAGTGGAACTTTACCCCAGGAGGTTGTCACGACGCGCTGCGGGAGGTTTCCGACCGCCAATGCGTGCGAGTAGGACAGGTCGATGCCAACTTCTTCCATGGCCTCGCGTACAGCCGTCACTTGGTCGTCCGCGTCCTCCGGATCACGCTTCCCGCCCGGTAGCGCAACATGTCCATTCCATTTATCGCCCGCCCGTGTGGCACGCTTTATGAAGAGCATCTCCGGATCGCCATGACGAACCCAATCCTGGGAGAAGAAGGCGTCAAGTATCGATTGGAAGGAAACGTTTGAGGTTGAGCCGGGATTGGAGGATGTTGAAGACTTGCGACGCGCTCGATGAGGGTGAGTACTATGTAGGGTCGTAGGTGAGGTCGCAGGCCAGTGAGAATAGTTTGGCTGAATGCGGAGAATGATGGCTACAGAAGCGCGACGGGGAGTGCTAGGCGGGCAGGGGACTTCGGGATAGGGGTTCGAATTTAGTTCGAGGAGAACGGATTTGAGGTGCGCGATGAGGTTTTCCGTGCCAGTCTCCATTTTCAAGTAGTTTGCAACGATTGGTTTGGGCGAGAAACTGCTACATGCGGCTTGTACGTTGGAAATGAGGTCAGACTTCAGATGTACAGCCGAGGCCCGAAAAAGAGATGTATAGAATGGTTTATATTAGTACAATATGGCCATTGGGTCCCCTAGACGGCTCAGAATAATATCAGGGTACGAGGATGGGTTCACGGGGTTTGTCCAAGTTCCAGATCTAAGGGTGTGTTGGTTGTGGGGTTATTAGATTGAAAGATGTAGGAGGATGAAGTCTGGGGAGATGCGAAATACGGGCCGACTATTCCCCCGAAGACCGAGCTCCAGGTTTCCCCAGCCTTGCCGAAATCGGACGAGGGGCAAGCGGACGTCAGGCGGGGCAGAAACTTCTCCAAAATTTAGAGGTCCTGTCAACACTCAAGGGCTTTCTACTTGATAGTCATTAGTATACCCTCGCCTTCCTCACCAGAATCTCGTTTACAGGTTCACCTGAACTTCGGACACAATGGGCGGGCAAAAAACTGGTGAATACCATATCAATTGAGGGATGTAGGAACTCTCAGGACTAATTCCACGCAGCTATCCTGTCTGTATATGATAAGACGGGTCTTCTGGACCTGGCAAAGGGTCTTCATGACCAAGGTGTCAGGCTCCTGGCATCCGGCGGTACCGCGAAGATGATTCGGCAGGCCAATTTCCCCGTCGAAGATGTGTCGGCCATCACGAAAGCTCCGGAAATGCTCGGTGGACGTGTGAAGACTCTCCATCCAGCCGTGCACGGCGGTATCCTCGCAAGGAACCTCGAATCCGACGAATCAGATCTTTCCTCAAACAGCATAGATAAGATCGATTTTGTTGTTTGCAACTTGTATCCTTTCTCCGAGACAATTGCGCGCATCAACGTTACGATACCCGAGGCTGTTGAGGAGATTGATATTGGTGGTGTGACGCTTCTCCGTGCTGCGGCGAAGAACCACGCTCGTGTGACCATCATTAGCGATCCTAAGGACTACCACGATTTCCTTACCGAGTTGAAGAAGGATGGTGAGGTATCGGAGAAGAGCAGACAGAAGTATGCGCTCAAGGCGTTCGAGCAGACCGCCGCTTATGACAACGCGATCTCTGGTTTCTTCCGCAAGAAGTACGCAGGCAATGGCGAGCAGCAATTGCCCCTGCGATATGGCGCCAACCCTCATCAGAAGCCGGCAACTGTGTTCATGCAGGATAAGAACTTGCCATTTAAGGTCCTCTGCGGCGCGCCAGGATATATCAATTTACTAGATGCGCTCAATGCTTGGCCTCTCGTTCAGGAGCTTAGTAAAGCCCTGAATTATCCGGCTGCTGCCAGCTTTAAGCATGTCTCTCCGGCAGGCGCCGCTATCGGCGTCCCTCTGAGCGAAGAGGAGCGCAAGGTGTACATGGTCGACGACATTGAGGGTATCGAGAAGTCCGGCCTTGCCCAAGCGTATGCTCGTGCCCGCGGTGCCGACCGCATGTCCAGCTTTGGCGACATGATCGCTCTCTCTGAGGAAGTAGACGTATGTTCTAAGAATATCTCCCAGAAGCCCGTGGATGCTGAAATCGTGTAGGTGCCTACCGCGAAGATCATTAGCCGCGAAGTGTCTGACGGCGTCATTGCACCAGGTTACACTGAGGAGGCCTTGAAGATTCTCCAGCAGAAAAAGGGCGGGAAGTACCTCGTCCTCCAAATCGACCCGGAATATGTGCCAGGACCAGAGGAGACCAGGACCGTCTTTGGCATCACTCTGCAACAGCACCGCAATGATGCCAAGATTGCACCTTCCGAGACTTTCAACACCATTATGGTGCCCAAAGGATCTGGTCCTCTTCCCGAATCAGCTCTTCGTGATCTGACAGTAGCGACCATTGCTCTCAAGTACACTCAATCAAACAGTGTATGTTATGCACTCAACGGTCAGGTTATCGGCCTGGGTGCAGGCCAGCAATGTGAGACCCTCGTTCGCCTTCAAAGTCTCATTTGATACTGACATGTCTCCAGCGCGTATTCATTGCACTCGTCTTGCAGGCGACAAGGCCGACAACTGGTGGATGCGCTTCCACGAGCGTACTCTCAACCTGAAGTGGAAGAAGGGTACCAAACGTCCCTCTAAGTCGAACGCCATCGACCTCCTCTGCAGCGGCTTGGTTCCCGATTCGGGCATCGAGCGCGAGGATTTCGAATCCCATTTCGAAGAGGGCCACGTTCCCCAGGTCTTCACCCCAGAGGAGCGCAAAGCCTGGTTGGCAAAGATGGAGGGCGTTGCCATCAGCTCAGACGCTTTCTTCCCCTTCATCGATAACGTCTTCCGTGCCGCCCGCAGTGGAGCCAAGTACATCGCTGCACCGACAGGTAGCCAGAACGATTCGGCGGTATTTGACACGGCGGAGAAGTTGGGCATTACGTTCGTGGAGCAGCATATTAGGTTGTTCCATCATTAAGTTCAGAGAGTGGAAGCATTGTATGAGATATCCCGTGAGGAGGATGATCAATGAAGGGAAGGTCATGGATATTGCATTAGGGTTTAGGTGTCATTGGGTGGTCTATCTATACCAAAAACGGTCTTTCTGAGTGAGCGGTGTATAGAGATGCGTGGAAGCCATTCAACATGCCGGCTTCTACATTGGAAAAAAATTATTATGAACATTAAAACGTTGGCTTTGCTGATGTGAGAGATACAGAGTGAGTGACATTAGTTCAGTCCATCTCAATCCCCGCGTCCCGGCCCGTTCGAGAGACGCCGTGGAAGGGCATGTATAGTCACATAAAGCCAATCGAGGCACAATGATCAGAACCCAGATAGGTCTTATTGCATCTATGCCTGTTAATCTCCAGCTAAAGGCCATCCTCCACTTTCAATGTCCTTGATACGATGTCTGGGAATTCCTCCTCAACGGATGAGCCTGCTGAGAACCTTGGTATAAGAGCCGCAAAGTCATTCAGACCCAAAAGCTTTCGTTGCAGACGGAGCTCATAATGGCCTTCGCGATTATGGCGTCGCGTATTTCCCTACTTCCTTGACAAAGCTTCGATCACCCGAATGGCTCCGGGGATCTCCACCCAAGCATTGTAGCAGTAGTGCAATGCAACCTGCATCTCAACATCTCCGCAGTGGCGCAGACGGGGTAATCCCGCAATGACGTTGCTTTCCAGTTCCAGTAAGGCGGGCCAGAAGTGCTTGTTCGCATTGTTGACGACGGTGTACAACTCCCTAATTTGCTTTTTCATCGTCTTTATATGCCCCGTGTGATCCTTCGTCTTTAAGAGTTCCCCGTAAGATGCAGTGACAGATCTTACGGAGTGCTTGCAGATAATATCCAAGATCTCTTGCGGCACGCGAGGCCCCCCTTCTTGCTTTACCAATTGCAGGCTCTTCACGTCAGGGAGAAGGCGGATCTTCAGAAGCGTCATGGCCACGATGACGCAGAGAAAGGGACAGTCATCCGTGAACACCTTTGTGGACTCGAAGACATTGGCGTTTGTGATGTCGAGAAACGGAAGTTCCGGGGCCCCTAATTCATAACTACCTCTCCGTCCCGCGGTTGCCCACCACTTGCAGAAATCTGGCCCCAGGCGTGAGTTAGCCCAAATCTATGTAACAAATATCAATTGATATTTACTCACCATAGCAGTCCTGGTCCCGCTCCAGCCTCAGATATAACGCCGGCACAAGTTCCTTGGTCTTGACCGGGTCGCTTTGACAGAGTTGCAACGTTTCTAATAAGTGCCCCAAGGCACATCCCACAGCTTGGTCGGTATTTACATCGACCAATTGGCCAACAAACTCAGCCCTCGCTAGCATGTAGGGTTCTAACACCGTGAGGCTCCAGAGATCGCCCCTCGATGCATCACGAACGGCATCCTTCCATTCCTCCCCTAGGTGAGCAACTAGTTCCGACACTTCCTTCTCCAGCCTCTGCCTCGCTTTCTTGATCTCGTTGCAGTAGGTCTTGTGAGCAGGGCGATCGGCAACTTGGCAACCCCGTCCGCAGTATCGCACGACTTTGCACCCTCCGCATGTGGAGAGCTGATGTTTCTGGCCACATTTCATGCAGCCCGTGATAAGAGCAGGTGACGTGCTAAGATTGGCCCTGGGTCCGTACGGCGCGAGATTTTGCGAGAGGGCGGCGGAAGAACAGACGGGAACCGGGTCTGGTCCCTTGGTGGTCGCCATTGGGTTCCTGTTAAGCTTGCGGATAGTTCGGGAGGGACGATACCAGTTGGGTCAGGAAGGAGACAATGAACGTCTTCAGTTAGTGGCCATGAGGTCGTGTTTCTGAGCTTCAAATGAGGTGGAGGCGCAGGTTAAGTGACTTTCTGCAGTCTGCTCGATGATATGAGTAAAGGTGAAGGTGAAGGTGAAGGTGGGGTTCAAGTAGATTCCCGTCACCGCCTGCGCCCGTGTCACTCAAAACGCGCTAACACGCCAGATCACATGACGAAGGTATTCACCCGCCCCCGATATTGAACTTTCAAAGTGCGACAACTAGCGATGCTTTTACTTGTGCAATGCTCAAAATATCTGCAACTCTCAATTAGCGGACATGTTCAGTTGTTTGAAGGTTCGAGGGACCCGCCTGCGTGCCTGCATTACCTCTTGCTTTGTACCCACCTGGGCAGACTGACTCCCTAACCATTACAACGGGTACGAAACTAGAGCTATACCCATGCATGATTCTTCCCCTCACTTAGTACATTTCTTTCTGAAAAAAGGTACGTGTAGGCTCCGAATTGTTCAGAGTCTGTAAGTCCAGATTTCTAGACATATTATGTTGCAAGGGTTTCTGGCTGTCTTAGTCCTCGGATTCCATTTCAATTCTGCAATAACCTACCCATTTCGACAAAATGAAGCTGAGACATTATTCTGTTCTCCTTTTCGACTCTCTGGTTCTTTCCGGATCCGTTTTCCATTTCCAATCTCGCGTCGACGACTTGTTTATCCCCAACTGGTTAGCAACAACCAGCCCTCGCTGTCTAAGACCCACATCGGCAAAAAAACATACAACACCACGCTATTCGCACCTGGTCTCCCACGGCACTACTCGACGGGCGCTAGACGGCTTGTAAATGGTCGATCGGACGAGAGGCCTAATTCTCCGCCTGCTATGATCGTATGTGACCATTCGAGGATAGGCCTGCTTTATGAGCCAAGCGGGCGGGAATTGAACAGAGAGAGATTGGAACACCGAGAGAAACTGGATAGATAGGAATAGAAAGGATAAAATTGAGACTGTAGCGAGCTACCTGCGCTCCACTCCCAAAGTGGGCGCTGACCTATGAAAGACTTGGGAAACCATTTAGTCAGAATGATCGAGCTAGTATTACACCGCGGGTCGCATTGCTTTTCGAACACCGGAGAAGACGCTACCGAACGCCAGAGATGATGCTAACGAAGACTGTACAGGGAGGACTGGTATGTAGGTACGGGAACAACGGATGTTGGCAAGCGAGACGTGGAGTGGGAGTTTAGTGGGAAGCCTTGGCCTCCTTGCCCTGCTCCTCCTTCTTGTTAGCCTCGTTCTCGTGGGCCTTCGTCTTTGCGGCTTCTGCGCGGGCTTTTCGTCGAGCTTCTTCGGCTTCGATCATATCTGTCATGACGAGTCAGTATGCACAAACGAATTATCTTACAGGGTATTAGGTAAACGTACCTCTCCACTGGTCCTCACCAGGGTACCGCTCGTGATGTATCCTCTTCTCGATGAGGTGCTTGTGCTCGGGATCATTGGGATCCACCACCTTGATCGTCTCCCACCTGCCCTTGCCTTTATTCGCATCGTTCGCCTCGAAGGCAAAACTGGCCAGCAGCACCGCCAATGTCGATCCCTGCGCATACATACGGGCCTGGACAAGTTTTTGGCTTGCACTCAGATAGGGATTCCGGTTCACCATGACCCACGAGCCACCCATCGACAGCACCCAGAAGGCAAAGATGATGGGGTAGCGGTTCTCCTCTGCCCAATCCTTGGCACGCTCGAGAGTCGTCTTACTTGCCATGAGGGCCTTCTCGCGCTCGCGCTCGCGCTCAAGGTCGCGGCGCTTCTCGGGATTGGTTCGTATGTCGTAGTCGACAGAGGCGCGATCGGCGGCGATGACGGCTAATAAAGTCGTTAGTATTCCAATCGAATGCCTTATGTTCAAGCACAACTTACCAGCGAATGTTCCTGATGAGGAAACGAGGAAGGCTTTGAAGGGTACGGTGAGGTTTCTGATGGCTGGGAATCTGCGGTTCGCATAGAAGAGGCCCACCCCTCCGAGAGCGAGACCAATGACACCACCAACGATTCCACCTTTCACAGTGGCACTTGAGGTCTGGTTAGCAGCTGGATCATCAATGGCAGATTCGTGTGCTCCGCCCAACGTACTTGTAATGCGCCTGCTCCTCTTCCTTGGTGAGAACCTTCATCCTTCCAAATTACAGCAGGATAACGACAAAAGTCGGGGTATCAAAGGTCGTTGTGATAGTATAGCTTGGTGAAGCACAAGCTCAATGATGTAAATGAGGCGGAAGGGTATGGAGAGGGAGGAGGCGACACGCGGGCGGTTTTGTACGTAGGGTTGGACGGCGAGGATGATAAGTCAAAATACTCAATGGTGACGTCGCCGAGCTTCCAACCGGGGACCGCCGCGAGATGAGGTAAGGCGTGGTAAGGGTTCTCGGCAGAAGTCGGCTTATTCAGCCAAAAGGTATCACTCCACCTGCAAGCTCAACATGCGGTGGTCAGACCAGCAGACGTCTGGTGGTTGGCGCAAGATGCACGAAGCGGAGTCAGCTTGTAGCAATGATTTGTCGTCGCATTGTTGATAGATTTCTTCGTATGCGTTTGTCCATGCTGAAGGTCGAGGTCCCCGAGGAGATGCTTCCAATGACATCATCCAAGTGTCAGGCGGCTCTCTTGCTTTGGACTCTCACTGAAACATCATTGCAGCATTTGTTTACGCCTACCGGTTTACAATTAGGGTTTTTCTGAGTCACGGTAGCATTATTTAGTAGCACTATACATTCTGCTCCGTTTCCCTTTCGCGACCTGGGGCTCACGTGCCGCTCCCGCCGATTGGCCCCTGCCGTTTCGGCATCTTCACCGTGCCGCGCTCGGCATCACGGCCGGTTCCGGGTGGACCTCAGTCTTAGCAGCCTGTTCCCGCACGCGATCAGTATACAAATGGATTTTCCATGGATTTGCAACCAGATTGCCCCGAGACATGTTCCAGATGCTCTATCCGACAGATTCCAATATATCTCCGAACCAGGTCCCATCAGTTGCAAGTCAGTTTACTCAGCAGACGAGGGGCATGAGGGGCATCGGAGCTTGAGACGCTGATCCAATCATGAAGCTCGCTTCCACCGTTAGTCGTCAAAAAGACGTTTTAGCCCACAAAAAAAGGGAATCTCCAAAAGATTGGGCCACACAATAGAATTGGCGCGGCTGAGAATCGAACTCAGATTAACACGGCCACAACGTGTTGTGATACCATTACACTACCGCACCTGATCTGATTTGATGCTTTTTTTGGAAGCTTTCTAATCTTATGAGTCGGCGGTATTGTCAAAATCTAGACTGGGACAAGGAAGTTTCAGCCTCTACTCTTGGTTTGTTGTATAGCTGAACTAAAAGTTTACCGGCTACAGGCCCGTACAGCATGTCTGCTATTTTATAGAGATATATAAGAGACTGTACACAAGTTTAGAAATCTTATAGTTATTCGATTTCTTTTTTTTAAACGATTGTAGCTATCTCGAGTTCGGAGTTGGAAATAAGGTTTGGGCGGTACAGCTTATAGCCAGGGCCTGAAAAAAACGCTGGATTCAGAGAAAGGCATCACTTGCCGTGAGAATTAGTACTGTATTTCCGTGTTCCGCGGAGTCTGGG
Source organism: Westerdykella sp. P71 (assembly GCA_019022765.1). Classification (NCBI taxonomy): domain Eukaryota; kingdom Fungi; phylum Ascomycota; class Dothideomycetes; order Pleosporales; family Sporormiaceae; genus Westerdykella; species Westerdykella sp. P71. Next base: position 21,349 of record JAFHBW010000393.1, on the reverse strand, counting down.
GATTCGCGCGCGGTACTGGTAGCTCAAGAGGCTCAAGAGTAGGGTATCTAACGAGCAGCACGGAACTTCACTGCAGGGGCCACGACGGATCATGCACCGTCAACGCTCCTGGACCAGTAGTTCCGAATGATGCCTTCTCGACGATGAATCCTAGTTTCGAAGCGGCTCTTCGCTTCAATATGAATCCCAATGTGCGGGACTTCCTCTTTGCGCAAAGCAACCTCTCACCAATTCAATTCGTGACTGCGGAGTAGCTCCCATCCGGTTGAACAAGGTAACCGCACGATTTTGTGCCGAATCCTCGACTATCCGAATAGTGCCTGGCAAAACAACCAAGAACTCATGGGTGTGGTCCTCCCCGAGCCGAAGCTCCAATTTGAGATTGCGGAGATGCGTCAATTTCATAATTTCGTTCACGGTGACATCTGGCTACAAATGACGGCGTTAGCACTACGCGGCAACGGACATGTGGATCCAATTGTAAGAACAGTGAAAGCGGAACGGACTCACCCAATCGCAAGCATACTCTCTGCTATCCTCTTCCATAGCAATTTGGATTGCCAAATCCTGCAATACAGGGCACTGCTCGACAAGCGCTCTTACGGCTTCCGCATCGCATCCTTCAAACTCTCTCGAGAATACTCTTAGGTGCAGCCTCTTTAAGTTGTGACCATGTTTCCCGAAGAGCGCGTCACGAATTCCGTTAAAAATTCCGACACCAAAGCTAGTCACAACCATTTCTTCCAGGATGTCGAGATTATTCAGGAGCCCTCGAAGGACAGAAATCTCTGGACAATTCGGCCTTGGATCCAGGCTTGACCAGCTCGGAAATCCAAGAGATAGAGCGTGGAGCTCGGGTACCTTGCCACTCAGTGCAGAAGAAGATATTGGGGAATTCCATAACCAACATCCAAGCGCCGCAGTTTACTCCAGTCCATAGCATTGAGCCATTGCTCACAGGCGTTTTCACTCAAATCATACCCTTGACCGTCACAGGGCAACGATAACTCCTCACATGTAGGAAATGTGTCCCCCTCTTGGAAATGAAGCTGGCGGTAACCAGCCGCCCAAGGCTTCTGTACAGAACAGTATTCAGCAACGAGGCGGAGGCTTTTCAACGACGATGCTTGTACCAGGCTGCGTGTGAGAATAGCGAATTCGGAGCGATACTCATCCGGGCCAGGTACCCAACTACCATAGACAGCGTAGTCGAGCGAGATCAACTGCGACGACGAGACTAACCTGGTGTCGACGGGTATATAATCTACGCCTCTCTTACGGTAACAGTTCCGATCAACGTTTCTTACGTGCAGTCTCGCATTTGGTCACTTCGTGTGTCAAAACTGCGAAGACACTGTCTGCCATCCGCGGCCGAATATTCCAGGATAAATCCTGTAGGTCTTCGATATTCGAAAGAATGTCAATAAGGACCTGCTCACTTGGACGAACCCGGTCGGAATGGAACGGTCCAACGTTAAGACGCCGCACATGCTTTCGCAATTTGTCGTGAGGACTACAGAGTCGGTCGCAAAGCCTGGTGACCATTTCGACAGCTTTTGGCGTGCAGTTCCGGTCGTGTAAGGTTAGTTCCCGGAACATTATGGGCTCGGACAGGCGTCGACACGCTCTAGAAACGAGTCGAAATTCAGTGAGGACGTCATCTTCAAGCCGCCGCTGCATTAGCATAACATGCAAGAACGAGGGGCGGAGGCTTGCAGACCAACTCGAGTATTAGGCGCATAATTTCAAAGGGTAGGTTGAGAAAGCCCATCCTAGTTGTAAGTGAAACTACGGCCGCGGATAGAAATTTCGCTGACGGATGGATAATCTGTGGTGATGTACCGATGTACAAAGTGGCAGCCTAACGAAGATTGGGCAATTACCTCGCGTTTCAGCCGCAGACAGGCGGGGCTAAACGATTAGCTTAACCGGAAACAGAGGCCATGAAGCGATTATCCAATTGGTATAGTGCGTGTTCATTGCCTTTCGGGGTGAATGGCTGAGTCCACTGGCGATGGATCTCAGTGGATTGCTACTCAAGCTTCCAACAAGTGTGCAACATCGGGAGAGGGTGCTCTCAGATGCGCAAGCTCGGGTACCGGCGTCCCGCTTGACGATACGCTTTCCTCTACCGGCGAGATTACATTGCCTAGGCGTGAAGGCCCATTATGGCTGTAGAGTTGATCCGGAGAAAGGGGCTCCGTCGAGGATGAGAAGAGAGTAGAATGGAGCAACATCGACCCTCTATTTGAAGCCCCGGTTGGGACCTCAAGGAGGGTGCGTCGACGAGAGGCAATGTCGGTAGCAGGCCACAGTTCAGCTTGTCTGCTATTGGATGCGTTTTGCGAATGCGACCTTTGATGTGCGGCATCTTTAGAGGGGAAATCAGACCGCTTGGGAGAGAGTGATCCATTGTCACTACTGGCTGTCTCTGATTTCCGCGATAACAGTGCCTGAGATGTATCTGCTGCATTCGTGGGCCTTTTGTTTCCTGACGGCGCTGTAGACCCAGGAGAAGACGGCGTGCGTGAGAGGAAACCGAAATTGAAGTTGTGCGGTGCAACATCGGGGGATGTTTCGCCCCGAACAGTGGCCCCGACCAGTACAGTACGATCGAGCTTTGGAATTTCCTTAGAATTGGGTTTGTTATTCCAGGCAATAGACCCTGCAGGTGGGCTGGAGGGTACAACGGGATATCTGGACGGGCGAGTTCCGTTCTCGGGAAGTTCTCCATAAAAGAACTTGTCCTCGGAAGCTGCATCAAATTAGTAATAGTTGCAAATGGGGGATTTAAAATGCGACTCAACGCCAGGATCTCTGCCGATGCAGTGACGCACTAGATTGGGAAATTGCTTACAATTACGAGTCTTCCTGGATTCTGTCTGCATATATGTTCTTAGGAACGCTGTGACCCCGATGGCCATACGATCCTGATCTTCACCTATCCGCGAGGATGACTGAGAATCCACCCGGGCTTCCACACCCGCTAAGGAAGACGCTATCGGATTGCCATCATACTTTAGGATTTTCAGCTGGTTGAGATCACCCAGCGCATACGGCAGACGAGTGACCTTGTTCTTGGAAAATGCAAGGACCTTCAGCTTCTGCAGTCTCGAGATATCCCCAGGTATATCCGTCAATTGATTGTTTGATATATCCAAGATTTCTATCAAAGGAAGCTTCAGGACTGGCGGCGGGATGGTTTCAAAGCGGTTGCGCCGGAGATTTAGGTAACGTAGTCTCTGGCACATCATTAGCTCTTGCGGTAGCTGGATGAAACGGTTATTGGAAAGAGAAAATCTCTCAAGAATCTGATGGGTGGCGTTAATAATGGGATAAGGCAACGTATCCAAGTCAAGACGACCCAGATCAATCGTCACTCCGGGGATGTCACTTAGAGGCGTCCCATCGGTAACTCCCTCGGCTTTGGCTCTTTCGAGAAACTCTCGCATTTGCTGCTGAACAATCCTCTTAATTTCTAACCCCTTCTGACGGTCGATCCCCGCATCTGCCCAAGGCGAGCGAGCCTGTTGGGCAGTTGTGTCGCCACCGGGGGATCTGGGGGCTGCGGTCCACACTTCGTTCATCAACGTCGCCAAGATTATTCTTCGATCATCCAACGGTTTCTCCATGAGCCAGGTGCGCACGACACCATAGAAGTTGTCAGACAGAATCCTTGATCTCTTGCCACTGTCCATACCAGAAGCCGGCAGGCTTGGAAGCGGGTTTGGGGACATGATCGGAGGGATCGGTGGTTGGGAAGGTACAAGGGTGTGTGCAGTTTGGTGGTTCAAGTTCAACTGTGTTGACTGTGGATTTTGCTCATCCGACGATAACTGAAACGTCCGGGAAGATGCGCGTCTCTGATCCAAAAGACTTGGTGGAGTGGGAGCTCCTTGCTCCACCTGTTCCAAAGACTCTGGAGCAAGGACGGAGGACCAGCGCTGGCCTATCCTGTCCTGATCCCCGGACATCAACTGTGACAAAGTCCTGCTATATCGCGATACCTGTTCATGGACCATATTGCTGTCGAAAGTGGACGCTCTTGAAAGGCTGCTCCTAATGGAGACAATTTCCATGCGCGCGGATTCCAAGAGGCTGTCCGTGTAGGAATCCTTGGGCAAAGTTACACCACTGTCAGGTGCATCTTCACGAGGTTCCGTCGGGCTTGACTGTTCCTCAGTAAGTCCAACATCTTCGGATTTCCAACCATCCTTCCCCTCCTCCAATTGTCGATGCAATTGATTGACATCGATGAGGGAAGCTCGGTGCTCATTCTCAAGACTTTGAAGGACGGCCCTATCTTTCTCATCCTCGGCAATGACATCAGGGGTGATTTGAAGAGACCTAGACAGAAATTAGCAATGATTGTTTTCATAACATCCAACGCCACGTGCATTCTTCTGGTAACCTTCTCCGCAGTATTCAAAGTCCCTAGCATGAGGGCTAGATTCGACTTGTATGCTTCAAGCGCGACTCTGAGGAGGGTGATCTTCGGCTTCTGGAAGATGGCCCACTGCATTCTGCCTTTGAGCCCAAATTTCCCATCTTTGCCTTTTGAGATCTTTAGCACATCATCGGATGCTTTTAGAATTTCAGTGAACATTTCCAAAGAGGCGTCGGTCATGTCTTTAGTCTGATGGCGGATTAGAACCCGCGGGCATATAGCGACCGGGCAGATGGCAACGCCTACCATTTCAGCGCAATGTGCATAGTAATGAGAGCTCTGAACTTTCTCCAGCGTGTCCCCTAAGGCCTTTAGGACTGCACAGAAAGAGCGAATCTCGCTGGCTATCATCCGAGCCTCCTTGGCTGCGGAGCCAACATCTGCCGCAAGCTGAGAGAGCACTAAGGTGACCTTCGTGCCAGCTGATACAATACCGATAATGCTGGCTGCTAGTTCGGCCATAATGAAAAACTGTCATAGGGGAATGAAGTGTAGGCGAACAGTACTTCAAAGTGTGGAATTCAGGGAAAGCTGAATACCATCTACTGGCGAGGCTGAGTTGCAGAACAGAGACGAGTGTGGCGCGGGGCTGAAATCTGGGGTCTGAATTCCGGTTATACAGAAATTGAGATAGGCATTGACACTATAATAAGGAACCACGACGATGTGAAACTGTCGCTTTAGCTGCTGTATTACGGCCCGGCTAGTTCTCCAAAGTCGGCAGCCATTGTGACTGAGATGTGGACTTGGATTTATCGCCGGCAAGGTGGTGGTGAATCTCGAAACTGTGCAACCCCTGGGACGCTGGATGGATGATCCATATCGGCCGTCCAAGTTGACAATGAAAAGAATCCTGGCATTGAAACAATTACTGTTGGCCTAGTTGTAGAAGCAGCTCGTGTTATAATATCATAAGAATGGTGGAAGTGTGGTCGGAGCAACCAACACCACTTCCCTGCTCGGCGAATCATTTCCCCGACCCAGCTTCATGGCATGCTTTCCCCATCATCACCAACCACTTCCTTCTCAACCTCAATCCACCGCCAAAATGAAGCTATCCCTCCTCCCTCTCGCCCTCTGGCCCTCACTTATAACCGCCGCCCGTCTGACCCTCCACATCCCGACCACCCCTCTCGCCAACCCCTCCACCCTCCCCCCAACAACGCATGCAACCCTCCAATCGAGCGGTCCTCCCATCTCCGCCCGCCTGACCCGCTCCAACTCGTTCCTTTTCACAAATGTGCCGCCGGGAAGCTATCTCGCCACCATTCATTGCAGGGACTATATCTTCGAACCGCTGCGCATAGACGTTACGATCGAGGAGGCGGTGGAAGGGTCGGGGGACAAGAAAGAAGTGATCAGAGCCTGGCAGACGTTTCTAGGAAATGAGTGGGAGAATAAAGGGGAGAGTAGGGGGTCGGGGGGAAATGGGGCCGTCGTGGAGGTGAAGCCCGTGGCGAAGAAGGACTTCTTTGAGGAACGTGGGGGATGTGAGTTGCCCTGTGGTATGGATCACGGAGGGTCCAGTACGCTGACAGAGGACTAGTTTCGCCACTATCGTTCTTGAAGAACCCCATGATTCTTATGGCGCTGTTTTCGCTGGTGCTGATTGTCGGCATGCCGTATTTGATGGAGAACAGTAAGTTATATGGACATACGCCAGCACTCGAAACGATCATAACGCTAACGCCAAACAGTGGACCCCGAAACCAAGGCCGAATTCGAGGAGATGCAGAAGAAGAGCGCCCTTGGCGGTGGTTCCAATCCTGCGGAGGCGCTCCAGAACTTCGATCTTGCGTCGTGGATGGCAGGCAAAAAGGATACAGGCGCTTCGGCGAGTAATAGAGGGAATAGTCCGAATCCGCAGTCGAAGAAGCGTGGTTGAAACGTTCACATGATTCTGTGGTTTTGGATTACATGTAAGATCGCATGCTGTTGAATAAGAGGCAACATAAGGATATCGCAATAGAGATGAAGATGGCTGAGCCACCCAGAGAATTTACATTTTGCAGCACTTGCGTGCTCAGAGACACTCACGAGACGGCGTGCACGCATTCCAGCATGGGGCAGAAACGTAGCCCAAAAGCTTCTTGGAACAGTCCCTTTTTGTAGCATCTATGTCTAGCAATAACATCGACCTCTGTGCGCTCTATAACCCAGAACATTTCACCCACATCCGCCTTAGCTGATCACCACCCCCAGTCATAACCACAAAAATTTTTTCTTCTTCCTTTCCATCGACCTCGCCGTGTCCGCAATGAAGTCCTGCTCTCCGTCGCCTAGACAGGGACAGCGTTATCACTGCTATTGCGCGACACGGCCCCGCTTTCATGCGATTCATCCGGGAACCGAATCGTCCGCTGGGTGGGATGCGGTTCGGGTGTAATGTCGTTCCCTCCCATCTCTTCATTTGGATTCTCACCAGCTGGAGTGTCCTTCACCGGACTTACTCCACCCGTCTCCATGGGCGTCCGCAACGTAAAAGCCTCCCTCCTCTCACTGGACCCTGTAGACTCACTCGCCCGGATGACGGATCTTCCAATGTGCCTGACCCGCCTGGAAACCGGTGTGTTGGTCCCTCCGCTCCCACCCCCGAAACGATTCCTCAGCCCCTGGCCCGCCCATCCCTCATGCTCGCTGATGTGGAACGGCACATCCGGCTCGTCGACCCTGTCTCTGGAAATGGCCTCCGAAATCGTCCTTGGGAGGTAGAATCCCAGTTTCGCTAGGGGAATACTGAGACCGTGGATGACGATGCTGCAGATGACCAGAAACCAAATCACGACATCCATGACCTCCTTCAGGTACAACGCATCCGGCCTCACCTTGCCATCCACCTTGAGCCCGTTCAGAAACTCCTCGCTCACATAAAGATAGAAGATCGCCGAAACGCCGATGGGGCCGAAGAACCCGACATAGAGCGCCTGACGCTTTCCCTCAATCTGGTGGATTTTCTTATGCATGGCCCAGACAATGGGCGGGCGGCGGAGCAGTAGAACGAGGATGCCGAGGGGGATGAGGCGGTAGATTGGAATGACGTGGGAGTGGGCGAAGGAAGACCATGGGCAGACGGCGCCGAACCAGATGAAGACGGAAACGTTGAGGAGCATGTCGATGGTGGGTTGGAAGGAGTCGTCCATGGTTTCGAGACGGAACCAGTCGCTGGAGAAGGGTTAGTGGATGGGATGGATCTGGGTGGGGAGACGAGAGGGAATGCTTACTCCCAGGTGAAGGTGTTGCCGGCGATGAAGCAGGCGAGGACGTCGTCGGAGCCGACCATGCCCATGGTTCCGACTATGAAGAGCTGATTGAATCTTCAGTATGAGTCCTTTTGCTGTAAGGTCAATGGAGAGCAGACTTACTGCCAAAGTGATTGCAAAAACGAGAAAGCTCTCTCTATCAACATACTTTCGTTCCTCGGCCCAGTGCAACAGCTCCTTTGCCAACCAACCCACCACGCCACCATAAATGATGCTGAGGATAATGGTGTACCCCCAAGTCTCACCAAACCACATCCCCATAGCGTTGGCGGCACTGCCATCCGACCCCACGACCCCGTGCCCGGAGCCCACGTGCTGAATCAGAAAGAGCGGCAGGAACAAAAACGGATACCCCAAGCCATCGTTCGCCCCGGACTCTGCTATGATAATCTTCTGCAGCTCCTTCGGAATGTTCTTATCCGCGAACTTGCCCTTAACAATGCTGTTCGACAAGACTGGATCCGTCGGTGTAACACAAGCCCCAACGGCCAAGGCCTGTACGAAGCTTATATGTGGGACAAACGCGTATACCAACAGGCTGGTGCAGATCCACATGGCCACCATGCCGGGGCCAAGAAGCAACGCCAAGCTCTTCCATTCTTTCTTGAGGTACTTGGATGGCAATTGGACACCAGCGAGGACGAGTTGCACGCCAAGGACGAGGCGGGTGAAGTACAGGGTGACGGTGTTGAGGGTTTCGGGGGAGCCTAGGACGTACTCTTCGGGTCGGACGAGGTTGGTCGCGTGGGGGGAGAAGATGAGGCCGGCGACGAGGGAGATCACTGAGAGGACGGTTAGGCCAAGCAATTCTCAAGGAATTGAAACACCTTACAAGCCTCAGAGAGGTAGAACTTCTCCTTGCATAGATACGACACGAGCCCGAAGAGAGTGATGAAGCCTCCGAGCGTAGCACAGACAATGTTGAAATTGTCCACCACAAGAGTGGGCATGATGGCTACTAATGGCGTACGCTCTTCTCAAGCACCTTTTTTGGTTAAAGTCGTCTGCGACGACTGAAAGCGAGTGTTAGGGAGCCGACGGACTGCTCTTGCTTCTGCGCTCGCAAGAGCTGGATAAGTTTTTTCTCGACCCCGCAATTGTTATTGAATCATGAGAGATGGATGTGTCGAACTGGACCGCCTGGAGGACCGCCACTTTGAGATATGATGCGTAACAGATAGATGGGAGCGACGAAGCCGTCCTGAGTGGTAAATGATCACGAGATGGTTTAATCAGACATGCAACGACTGCGCCGAGTACTCGATGTACAGTATCGTGGGTGGTGAACGAGCAATGGTTTGCTGGCTTATCGTGATCCAAGATGTGCTTGGTCGACTTAGCGCCTAGGCGGCACTTGGCGAGGTTGCCGACCATCCGCTCTGGAGCCGTTGTAGCACAGGATGGCACTGTTTACGGTGCCTTGCGTGCTTAAAATCCCAATTGAGAAAAGCGAGAAAACATGTAGTGGGATCTAATTGTTACAACTTCACATACGATGCATGACATCACCCGCTTCCGAGGTGCGTCCGGATAAAAGTCAACCCGAGCTCCGACCTCTTGCGAGCTCCCCTCGACACCTCTTGGATGGTTTCAACCAGGTTAGAATCTTTTCTGTCCCCCGACATGTCAATGTATCACGATCCGTTGAACTTGGTTTGAATTCGGGGTCCAGAAATCACGAGAAGCGGTTCGCATACTGCAGGTTTCCTGCTCATCTTCACTAAGAGCCGCAATACCTACAACACGCCATTCTTCGTCTTCTGGTCGGAGAATGAACTCATGACCTGCGCCTCTGAGGAAGCCTATCACATCACTGGGCCTTGGGCAGTCGGCTTCGTTGCATAGCCTCCCGAAGTTCCCCATGGCGTCCTTGTACGTGGCGAATTGGAACCGACGGCGAACATGATAGCAGAAATTGAGGATCACCATGATCGAACATTCGGCTGTGTCTCCGAAAAACATTCGATACACTTCCTCGAAGGGATGGGATTCAAAAGCGCTAGTGTTCATGTCGTAGCCGACCGTGAAGGCATCGAGCCACTGCGCGAGGCGCGGCCCCGGAAGGTTAGCCGTTAATGCTGGTGCACCGAACAGTTTCGTTTCGTATGCCAGTATAGCACCAGCAGTCTGTTCTACCGCCTCGCTGATCGTGTCTTCCGACGCGGGGTCCTCTATTCCGTATTTCTGCAGGTCATCCATGAAATCTGGTAGTCCCAGGGCCGGAGGAACCGTTTCGATCCTCCCCACGATGACGTCGTCGACCTCGAGCTTGTTTCCGCCAGCAAGGAACCGCAGGTCGTTATCTCTATACCAGCGAGTACTGGTCATCTGGGCAGTCCTGCTCCAGTCGGGAACCCAGGATGGGAGTGATTGTCTGTGGAACGATCCGAATGCGAGAATATCCAGGTTTCCGGTTTCTTCCAGGATGTATCTTGCATAATCACGGAGGATCCGCTCCGTTGTGAGTGCGTAATCGACCTCGAGACAGGAAGGGAAGGTTTCGTAGGACAGGAGCCCGAGAAACGCATAGATCTTGTCCTTTTCATCCGTAGCTTGGAAGATGCCGCTCACCCGCTTGAAGAACATCAAGAGCTGCTCGGCCAAAGGTTTCTTTAGTCTCCCAGAGGCAAAGCTGATGTGCAAGATGCGCAAGCTAGAGATCATCATCATCCCCAGATGCGTCGATTGACTCGGCGAAACCAAAGACGGCATTCGCATATGCAAGGCGAAGCAGGTAAGCCACCAGAATGGCATTTCGCTCCAACCGCACAAGAAGACGGGGCCATCGTCTCCGTAGATGCGCTCTAGGTTCTTGGACACTGCCACCTCTTGAACCACCCAGACCCTACAGAACCACGGGCGGTCCAGAATCTCGTGGAGAATGCTCAATGCTGAGGCGTTTTCCCTAACAAAGTCCTGGTCGAAATAGGACCGAGCAACCTGATCTTCTACGGCCTTTGAATAGTCGCCGGGGTTCACTGCATCCGCGTCTAAGTCTCCGTTGAATTCTCCCAGATGAACCTGCTTCATGGCGGCTAGCAGCTGTTCATTCATCTGACAGGCAATGTCGAAGGCTTCGTCGACTTCCTCTTTGCTGAATGGGGCGTAGGCGCCGATCCAGATCATGACTCTGGTGGCCTCGACGTATATTTCTCTCATCCTCCTAACTTGGTGACTCCGCTCACGGAGGTCGGATTGGTTAATACACAGTGCGTCTATCCATAAGGGCCTGCATTCATGCTCCAGCCTTATATACCGCAATGCCAGTTCGAGGTTCGTAGTCACAGGATAGGGTTGGCCATTCAAGGTGATTGGGTTTGTGATGGTTGGATCGCCCCAGCAGTACGATAGAGCGGAGTAGTCATGATGATCAGACAAGCAGACGTGGACTAATTCGCAAACGATTGGGTCGTCGAAAGATGCGGGCGAAAGCATGACGAGGCGAATCTCATTTTGCGATAATGGGAGATGGGGAGCTGGCCCTTGGAAGGTATCCATGGGCGATGCAACAACGGGAGCTGGTGAGGGAACCTAATGGCTGTGTAGGTGAGTAGAAAAGTAGACGGGATTGAAGAGGAAGGCAAAACTAGGCAACAATAAGGCACAGCCCGAAAAAATACAAATAAAACTACAACAACACGTAGCTGGGGGTGATTGGAAAGGCAGATGGAGATGAGAAGCGTACTAGTGCAAGGTTGCAATATGTGTCGACTCCAAATTACTTGTGCGGAATACTGTACAGAGATCATTGGAGTTTGTCAACATTTGAAGTCCCTCGAGAGAAGCATATAGATGGCACGATAGAGTTAGAGGGAGTGGAAGCGAGGCGATGGCAGCCCCTAGAATTCATGGTACACGACGGTATACAAGAATAGAAGCTATAGCGGACTTGGAGTAAAAGAATACCCCACGACTACAGTAGAGACTAGACATGGAGGTGGGTCCACTCCACTCACGTGCCGCTCACGTGGCTTTCACGTGCCACTCTTCAGCCTCGTTTCGTCGGCGGGAAGAGCACCGATGTCCCCCGAATTTCGGGTGCACGGCCACAGGGTGGCAGCGAATCAGAGACGAGAGGGTCCTCGCCTTGGCAGCCTTACGGAGCCTAGCGCTGCCGATCCATCTCGTCCCTGCGTCCAAGTCGATCTGCTGCATCTCGAATTTTTGCAATTTTTTCGTGGCTCCCCCGCGCCAGCTGATAGCTGATGAGAGAAAGAAAGGGGCTTCGTACACAGCACTCGGTATGTACTACAGACCGCCGCGAGCCAGTGCACAGTAGTCTAGTTAATAGTAACCTCTCTACACGGGTGACTGGACGATAATCGCGGTTTCACCAGGCCAAAGATGGCCAATTGCTGGATAAGATCAAAGTGAATTAGCGTTGCCTCGGTTGGTAGACCGCAGTGACTCGGGAGCCAGACATGTGCGCACGGCCAACTCATCCATTCCAATTATTGGGCCAGCTGGACACCAGTGGAGAGCGGAGAGCGGCATTGCAGCGGCAAAGACCCCAAAAAGCGGTCTACCGTTGTACAATACCTTGATCCCGTGGTTACTGGTATACTCTGTAGTATTGCTCGCCAAGGCACGCCGTGGTGACTCTGGTGAGGGATGAGGGATGCCGATGGTCGAAAATTCGTTGGCGCATGGCGACAATCGCAAACCCCAACCTAACCTAACCTGCCAGCTATCGCCGAAACATGGCGGATCTGCTGCGGTTGCTCCTGATGCTCACGCTTCACGTCGGACAGCTCCATTTCCCCTTGGCCGTTTGCCACCGCTAGCCCCCTCGCTCTCCTGAGTCTGCGCGAAGCAAAGTCGTCGGTCTCGCGAGGGGCCAGGAACTAGTACACAGTAGGAGCTGAGGAAACACTCCAGCTTGCCGACTCCGGGGTGCGACTTGTCCTGTCGACGGGTGCAAGTCCCTTTCCCCCTGTCCAAAGGCTCTGTCGAGAACGCCGTTCTCGCGTGGCTAAACCCCTCCGGGTAGTCCAAGGGCCCAAGGGTCCTCGTCAATTTTCTTCGACACCGCCTTGCGCGATAGCTTTTAAAAGCTCGCCTCCTTTGCCCTCCCCAATTCCCTTCCCGAGTCGCTCTTCCCTCCATCCTCACCCTCACTCCTCGTCCCGTCCTACCCAAAAAGGGTTCCGTCCAATCTTTGCTTTGCCGTGTGCTGCAATCACTGAGACAGTCCGCCGTACCTGTCCCTCCCGCGCCGGCTCGCCTCGACCCTATCAATCACTACCACTACGGCCTCACCCCGCCTCCCCAGGTCAATCGCTCCCTCCCCAACTTCTACATTCATTCTTGCTTTTTTGTCGGCCCAATCCTGCTTCAATTAATATCCTACACATCTTTTCCGCACAAGCAAAAATGTCCACCACTGCACGACCCCAAAACCCTCTCCTGAAGAGGAACATCACCTCCGACTCGGTCGCCTCGTCCAGCGCAAACTCCGTTTCCGTCTCTCCCATCGACTCTCCCACCGCCTCCGCCTCTTCCACTTCCCTCTCCTCTCTCGGCTCCGTCGACAACGTGAAGCCTTCCACCGGCAAGCTCCTCGACACCTACGGCAACGAGTTCCAGATCCCCGACTACACCATCAAGCAGCTGCGTGATGCCATTCCCCCCCACTGCTTCGAGCGCTCCGGCGCAAGGGGCCTCTTCTACGTTGCCCGCGACGTTGCCATGATGGGCACCACCTTCTTCCTCTTCAACCGCTTCGTCACCCCCGAGTTCGTCCCCTCGACCGCCGCCAGGGCTGCCCTGTGGGCCGGATACACCTTCGTCCAGGGTCTGTTCGGAACCGGTCTCTGGGTCCTGGCTCACGAGTGCGGTCACCAGTCCTTCTCGCCTTCCAAGGTCCTCAACGACACCGTTGGCTTCTTCTGCCACTCCGCCCTGCTCGTCCCCTACTTCTCCTGGAAGATCTCCCACGGCAAGCACCACAAGGCTACCGGCCACATGGAGCGTGACATGGTCTTCGTCCCCAAGACCAGGGAGGAGTACGCTTCTCGCGTCGGCAAGTTCGTCCACGAGCTGCACGAGCTGACCGAGGAGACCCCTATCGCTACCGCTCTTCACATGGTTGGCCAGCAGCTTGCCGGCTGGATCTTGTATCTCTGCACCAACGTCACCGGCCACAACTACCACGAGCGCCAATCCGAGGGCAAGGGTAAGGGCAAGAAGAACGGTTGGTTCAGCGGCGTCAACCACTTCCTGCCTTCCAGTCCGCTGTACGAGAAGAAGGACGAGCACCTCATTCTCCTCAGCGATCTCGGCCTGGCCATGACCATCTCCGCGCTCGTGTACGTCGGAAAGAACTTCGGCTGGACCAACCTGCTGGTCTGGTACGGGATTCCGTATCTCTGGGTGAACCACTGGCTGGGTAAGTTTCTTCTCCTAATCCTGCACATGATTAGGGCCGCAGTGCTAATACCATGATTCCAGTCGCCATCACCTACCTCCAACACACCGACCCCACCCTGCCCCACTACGACGCCAACACCTGGACCTACACCCGCGGTGCCGCTGCCACCATCGACCGCGAATTCGGCTTCATCGGCCGCACCCTCATGCACGGCATCATCGAGACGCACGTCCTGCACCACTACGTCTCGACCATCCCCTTCTATCACGCCGACGAGGCCAGCGAAGCCATCAAGAAGGTCATGGGCAAGCACTACAGGAGCGACACCGAGGGTGGATCCATCGGCTTCCTGAGGGCCATGTGGAGGAGCGCTCGGTGGTGCCAGTGGGTCGAGCCCAGCGAGGGCGCCCAGGGCGAGGGCAAGGGCGTGTTCTTCTTCAGGAACAGGAACGGCCTGGGCACCCAGCCTCTGAAGCTGTCGCCCAAGGGCGCCAAGATGGAGATTGGAGCCGAGGAGGAGTAAAAAGGTTGTTGCATGCTGAGCATTTTGTCTTTGTTCGTTTTTTTTCCTCTCCCCTTATTCCTTCATGCGTTCTCCGAGGAAGCGGCCTGCTGCTGGCGACGACTGTTATGATGCACCGAAAGCCCATCTATTCCGCGCCTCCAGCCATCTTTCTTCCATCTCGCTCAAGATGATAGACGCAAGATCTCCGAGATTCATGTTTGGGCGTGTTTGTCGCCAGATTTGAGGCGATTGTAGATCTCTGCATAGGAGAGGGAGAGAGGACGGATTAATGGGATGAGCCTCTCCACAAAGATTGACGAATGAAAAAGTTTCAAAGTTCAAAATCCCGCCATCGTCATTAACCACGGTGTTGTGCTTGTGTTTCGCAGTGATGCTCGTGTGATGCCACCCGCTCCGTCTCTGTTGGGGTAAAACTAGGCATACATATATGGAAGAAGAGGGTGGCGCTCACCTCGCAACCTTCTTGGAAAGATGCGGGGTTTCCAAGGTTCACATCAACCTGGTTTGCACGGCGCCGCTTTGTTCCCTATATCCGTCATATCCGTCCATACAGATCGCACGCGTCTATTTTGTTTACTGTCCTTCACATGCGAATGTCTCACTGTGGTAGTTACGCCTTTTTTCTCTTTTGGCTATTTGGACGGCGTGTGGTTGGGTGAGCGGTGCAGGAGGTCGTGATTCGCTGGCTTGGGACTGGTTTGCAACGGGGCGTTACAGCTCGCAGGATGCGGAGACGAGTGAGAATTTGGAGATGATGAGGTCGTAGTGCTCTTACTGTCCAGAGGTAAGGAACTATCGTTAAGGGTTGGGAAATATCGTCCGAGTGATGGAGACGCCCGACGTCAAAGACAGCATCTCGGTTTCTGAAGAACTGATTGCATGCGTATGCCCTCCGCAATAGGTCACAGTGTGCAAGCAAGCTACATGAAAAGATGTAGCGTCGTTGGTAAGGAACGCGATATCATCAGACGACATCCTCATCTGCTCCAGCTACGACGCCCCGCGAGTCGCGCTCTCGGACAGGTAATAGGGGAAAGTCCAGTGGATACGGCGTTGGCCGCCCTCGCGAGCGTCGTCCGCCGTCCAGACCTTCCTACAATAAATTCTGCCCTTGAATGAGTTGGAGAAAGAAAGGCGGATGGTGTTGCTCGGAAAAACCTTCTTATACCCGCGGGCCACCCCCCACCAGCCAATCAGCTCCCACGGATTATCCCGCTAGCTGAGACCTGCGAAACCACCAACACTGACGTCCGTCGAAGCTCTCCAAGCAACATCCCCATCCCCATCGCCCCTCCACGCGCCCGTCACCATGCTGCGGCAACCAATGCTCCGGTCGCTCAAGAGAGCCGCCCCCAGGGCGAGCCTCAATGGCTACCGGGCCTTCTCTGCCTCCTCCCCGAGGCCTGCAGAGGTGGAGCTCACCATCGGTGCGTACCACACCCCCTCCTCCTATCCCACCACCTGCTAACAAGCTTCCTAGATGGCAAAAAGGTGTCAATTGAAGGTATGCTCGCTCAATTCTCACCGTGACAGCTTCCCCGGTCCGTCTAACGCGCCCCCAGCCGGCTCCGCCCTCATCCAAGCCTGCGAGAAGGCCGGATCCACCGTCCCCCGCTACTGCTACCACGAGAAACTCATGATTGCCGGTAACTGCCGCATGTGCCTGGTCGAGGTGGAAAAGGCGCCCAAGCCCGTGGCCTCGTGTGCGTGGCCCGTCCAGCCCGGAATGGTCGTCAAGACCAATTCCCCCCTCGTGCACAAGGCCCGCGAGGGTGTGATGGAATTCTTGCTGGCGAATCATCCGCTCGATTGCCCCATTTGCGATCAGGGTGGTGAGTGCGATCTGCAGGATCAGTCCATGAGGTATGGAGCGGATAGGGGACGGTTCCACGAGGTTGGTGGGAAGAGGGCGGTCGAGGATAAGAATATCGGGCCTTTGGTCAAGGTGGGGATTTTATGATTGTGTGCGGTCGGGCTGTTGCTGATGGTCATCGGTAGACTTCGATGAACAGGTGTATTCACTGCACGCGTTGCGTCCGTTTCGCAAACGATATTGCGGGCGCCCCGGAGCTGGGCTCAACCGGCCGTGGCAACGACCTTCAGATCGGAACCTACCTGGAGACCATACTAAACACCGAGATGTCCGGAAACGTCATTGATCTCTGCCCTGTTGGTGCTTTGACCGCAAAGCCATGGGCATTCAAGTACCGTCCCTGGGAACTCGCACACACCGAAACCGTCGACGTCCTCGACGCTCTTGGTTCTAATATCCGCGTCGACAGCCGTGGAATCCAGGTCATGCGTGTTCTTCCCCGCCTGAACGACGACATCAACGAGGAGTGGATCAACGACAAGTCTCGGTTTGCCTGCGACGCGCTCAGCACTCAACGTCTCGTGAATCCGCTTGTCCGTGTTGACAACCAGTTTCAGCCCGCCTCCTGGGAGCAGGCACTCGTAGAGATTGGCGAGGCGTACAAGCGGATAGCACCCAAGGGCAACGAGTTCAAGGCTATTGCTGGCCATCTCGTTGACACGGAGACTCTGGTCGCTATGAAGGACCTTGCTAACAAGCTTGGCTCTGATAACTTGGCTCTGGATCAACCCGGCGGCAGCGAGCCGATTGCCCACGGTATCGACGTTCGCTCCAACTACGCTTTCAACTCCCGCATCTACGGTGTCGAGGAGGCTGATGCTATCCTCCTCATCGGAACCAACCCCAGGCATGAAGCCTCCGTTCTCAATGCCCGTATCCGGAAGCAGTGGTTGAGGTCCGACTTGGAGATTGGCCTGATCGGCGAGGACTTCGAGAGCACATTTGAGTACCAGAAGCTTGGCTCAAATGCCACTGACCTGAAGTCAGCACTCTCTGGAGAGTTCGGCAAGAAGCTTCAGTCTGCGAAGAGGCCCATCATCATTGTCGGGAGCGCCGTCGCTGAGCACCCCGACGCCAAGTCCTTCTTCGAGCAGGTTGGTGCCTTCGTCGAGAAGAACAAGGCCAACTTCCAGACCCCCGAGTGGAACGGCTACAGCGTTCTCCAGAGGGCCGCTTCCCGCGCCGCCGCATATGAGGTTGGCTTCACAGTTCCCTCGCCGGAGGTTGCGCAGACGAAGCCCAAGTTCATCTGGCTGCTCGGTGCCGACGAAGTCAACGAGGCTGAGATCCCCAAGGATGCCTTCGTCGTCTACCAGGGCCACCACGGTGACAAGGGTGCCCAGCTCGCCGACGTTGTGCTTCCGGGTGTCGCATACACCGAAAAGTCCGCCACATACGTCAACACCGAAGGCCGGGTGCAGATGGCTCGCGCCGCTGTTGGCCTGCCTGGGGCTTCCAGGGAAGACTGGAAGATCATACGTGCTGCGTCAGAATACCTTGGTGCTGAGCTGCCCTACGACGACGTCGAGGCGCTCCGCGACCGCATGGAGGAGGTTTCGCCTACTCTTAGGCGGTACGATGTGGTGGAGCCGGTGTCCCTGCCCAACTTGAGTAAGGTGCAGCTGGTGGATCAGAACAAGGGATCTAAGCCGACGGGCGAGGCGCTCAAGAAGCCTATTGAGAACTTCTACTTCACAGATGCGATTTCGAGGAAGTAAGTAGTAGACGTCACCCCTTGCGAGACTGTTTGGCTGACTGTTCTAGTTCACCAACAATGGCCCGCTGCTCAGCAGCCATCGCAGCGAAGAACCCGGAGACAAACTTCCTGGCGCCCGGTGAGCCGAACCCCCAGGTAACGTACGGACCTGACAAGTCGGCGGGTGCTTTGGCGGCCAATGTATAAGTGAGTAGAAAGAGGGGGAAGTGGGGGGTGTGGTTGTAGCGGAAATGAGGATGATATGTATATAGGGTCACATGGTCTCGTGTTCTTTTTCTCTTTTGTGCGAGAGAGGGCGATCTGCTGGCATCAAGATGGTAGATGTGTATAACAATACCAGAAAGGTCATATTTCAGGTTTATTATTCTTATGTTGGGAAGGACGTTCCGGAGAGCTACTGACTTGGGCTAACCGCAGGATAAGGAGACAGCGAGCGAGCAATCGAACCACACGAGCCAGACGATCGCATGAGGCTGCGATGGTCCTGCGTCCCAAGTTTCGCTCTCCCACTGCTCGCTCTGTGATATTTGAGCGGTCGACGTCAGACAGTTCATTTGGTCTGGAAGGTATGATTTAGCTCCTCCCGTTCACTCCGTGGTCTTCAGAACCCTCACATATATTTGTCAGTACCCACGGAATCTGCCGCAAGGAAATGATTTGCCTAAGCGGAGAATTCAGCCCTGGCTCTGTGATCGGGGTGCAGCAACAACATGGGCTGAACGAAACGAGCCGTGGCGTTTATGCTGGCGGCACCTTGGTGGAAGGATGCGAACTAGTGACAACTCGTCCACAGACTCAGCCGCACACAGCCACCAAGGCTGTCGCACTTGAGATATGAAAGCCCCCTTGAGCACCTGTCTGTGGTTTTTCAGTCATAACCACTATGACTGATCCCGGTTTCCCAGTCGTATCCACTACGCAACACCCGTTCCTGGAGTCGGTAACGTTGTGGACTTCCGCAAATTACGCCGCAGCAAGCACCGACCCGAATACTACGGCAGTGCAATTTTACTTTGAATCGCGGACGTTCCATGTAGATACGGCGAATGAGATAGGTTACCATTTGCAGGAGGGACTGAGGAGGGCGGAGGTGGGGCAAGTGCCATTTGTCGTGTAAGTATCTTTATCTTTTCCTACCCCAAGTCCCGTGGAGCTCGCTGATGGCAGGGACAGTATAATGGTTCTGACTGGCAAACCAAAAGGGCTCCTCGATGCACTGAGCAGAGCTTTCCCCGTAGGTAGACCGGGTTGGGCACCAGATTGGACACGAGAGTTCCTGAATCCCGAGGTTTGGCACCTCATGTGGGAGCGTGGAACCGTGATGCTCCCAGCGATCGACATGAACAGAAAACGCAAGTTACGCTCCAATTGCTAAATGTGCTCAGCGCTCACACTGATTCTCTCCCAGGCTTAAGCTTCGTCATGCAGTACCCTGAAGTACGTGCTGACTCGCGCTATAATTCCCAGATCACGGAGGACACAGATGCAAGGATCAAGTTCCACCCCGTGGCCGCCTGGGTGGGCTCTTCTGCGCCGCCGCTGGGCAGCGGCCGAAGTTCTGTACCAATCATCCCCATCGCATGTCGAGAAAATAGTGTAGCGGAGGCTCTTCAGAACCACTGTGTCTCAAGGAACTGGCCCTTCAGCCAACTGCAATCATGTCCAGCTCGCATCTTCGTGGATCTCTTCTCCTTGTTAGCGGACTGGTCTGCAGTGTGGAGATGCGCCCGCGAAGAGCTGGCGCTCCGGGATGCTGACTTGCATGGTGGAGAGAAATCGTCCTCTCTGCTCCAGCAAACACGGGCTTTACACAGGGACACGGCGAACGTGATTACCTTGCGAGAGGAGCTCCGGCTCCACCTGATCGCCTTCCAGAAATTTCGGGCCCTGCTCGGAGTGGAAAAGCTGAAGACGTGCATTGAGCTGTTCGGGGACGAGGGCGCGGCCGGGGAATTACAGGACAGGATTGAGGAATGCATACATAATCTGCAGCATCACCAGGAGAGTGCTGCAGTTATACATCGACAGTTGGAGAACTTGCTCAGCTTGGTATGTTTCCTACCCCGATTGCCTGACTCGCTCTGAAACCATGACCTCTTACATTCTCTAGGCCTTCAACACTGAAATGGTTTCGCAAGGCCAGGGCGTAGCACGGCTCAACACTCTGGCTTTTGCGTTTTTGCCCTTGTCATGGGTTGCTGTGAGTGCTCCAACGTATTCGACGCCTCATCTCTTTCCACCTTGCTGACATCGCGAACGCAGTCACTGTTCGGCATGACCAATTTCGGCATCTCCTCCGTCTGGTATCCCCTTTGGGCCTTCGTCGTCATTGTCCTCCTGTCACTTCCACTCTACGCACACAAGGTGGTCGCGAAGTACGGAATCTTCGGGCAGCATGCGCTCGAGCGAAAAGGGAAGAAAAACGACAACAATGCGAGCCCTCCGTTGATCCAGCCCAATCGAAACCCTGCAATTAAGCCGAATCATCGAGCCCGTTTCCGCGTCCTCTTCGAACCGCCGAAGCTTAAGGTAGTGAAAGCTCGACCTCCACCGCCTCCGCCAGCTGTGAGCCCCGATCAGCCATCACCAGAGCTTGTGCCGATTGTTCCCAGACCGCCGGGGATGGTGGCGCTGGACTTGTGGGCACAGAGGAGACAGGAGACTGGGATGGGCCAGGTTGAGTTCAGTTCGTCGTCGTATTCGTACTGATGCTGGGAGGGGGATTGGGGATGGGTGGTGGTGCGTTTGTGCGAGGGTTAGGGCTGCCCAAATTATGAAAGAGACGCGATACATGTGCTTCCAAATGTATAGCTCAGGCCCATTCACGTTTTGGGGACGGGGTAAAGGGTATATAAGGCCCTTCTCTTTTTGCTTTTTGGCTGCCTTTCGTCCTTCCTGTCCTACATGTTTTATCAAGAAATGATTTTGCGCTTGTTCGAAAAAATGACCCTAGCCGCAGCGTATGCTTGCGTTTGCCTCCAGGACTCCACGGGGAAGGCCATGTTCACGTATGGCTGTATTTGTGGATGTCTTTTCTCTCCACGATCTCTCCGACATACTTTTGGGGTGCAGCGATGGTGGTGATGATGGTGATGATGGTGATGATGGTGATGATGGTGATGATGGTGATGATNGTTATGATTGTGAAGATGATAA
>JAFHBW010000392.1:0-22926 GCA_019022765.1 Westerdykella sp. P71 | reverse complement strand
GTGTGGGTGTGGGTGTGGGTGTGGGTGCAAGCGCCGAGAAGAGGAGGAACGGAAGACGGAAGATGGACATCTTAACGAGACGACGACGAAACATCTCTTATACCAATTTTCAACTTTGGAGGGAAACGCGCGTGGGTGGCATATACGTTTTTCAACATTTGCGAGTGGGGCGCCCGGTTCGGTGGGTGGGTGGGTGGGTGGGTATGTCGTGGCGATGGCGATGGTGAGATGATCGAGACGAGCAGTGTGTTCATAGCGTGTGTAAGGGTAATAGATGGCATTTCTGGCACGGGGGAGTCTGCTACATCTCGTTGGTGGTGATGCGACATGCAGGAGTCACTCGAATACGCAGTCGCGACTCGCACGCTTCATTTGAGGAAGGACGTTGGACGTTCGCATTGAGCTACCTATCCAACTCGAGAACCCACCGTGTCTTCGCCAGAAATACCTACGCGGATCACGAAAGGACACCTCTAACTGTATCGACATAGCCGTAGTTGTGGAAAACAGGTCCATTGAAGCCTCTTACCTAGACTGTATTCACTCCACTCACCTAGGACCCTTTCAATTCCGCCCCAGCATAACTTCATCCGCCGCGTAGCCAGGGCGCCCCCGCGAACGCGAAGAGCGACGGAAACGGTGCTGCTCTACCTTTGGAAACTACTGCGTCTTAGCTGTGAATACCTAAGCAGTGTGTAAAAGTATACACCTCTCACTGTATAGGAATCGCTGTAGTTGTAGAACGCACGTCTACTTAAGCGTCTTGCTTTAGCTCTATTACTTCAGACAGCAACATAAGGATGCAGAAAGTGTTAGGATTAAGTACATATTTCGATTGCTTTAAGCAATGCTGTACAAGTACATGTTGATATAGAGCTATAGAAGAAGGCTCTGTTCGACTTGCGTTCTCTATTTACAAAGGTCTCCAGTTAGGTGTCCACGGCTCGCGTCCCAGTTGGACCGCCGTCCCGTTCACAGGCCCAGCCTCCTCTTCTCGTCCTGCTCCGCCTTGATCTCAGCTACGGTTTTGTGGCTACCCGCAGGACGCTTGAAATAGCAGATGGCCGGGTCCTGTCCACACGGGCACGTAAAGGGGTGCCGAGCTGCGAATTCGTTGTACCTCTGGTATTCTTCGAAAATTTGAGGGTCGCTGGGTAGCGTGGGGTCGAAGGTGAGGTTCCCGGACATACCCAGGGCAGATGTATTCGCCGAGGGTTGGTTGACTGAGTGAAGAGAAGAGGCGATTTGACTGTAGGCGTTGGGTACTGGCACGGCCATGTAAACGGGGCCGTTGGTAGTGGCCATGTTGACGGGGCCGTTGGTGGTGGCCATGTAAACGGGGCCGTTGCTGGTGGCCATGTTGACGGGACCGTTGGTGGTGGCCATGTAAACGGGGCCGTTCCCGGTGGCCATGTTGACGGGACCGTTGGTAGTGGCCATGTAAACGGGGCCGTTCCCGGTGGCCATGTAAACGGGGCCGTTGCCAGTGGCCATGTTGACGGGGCCGTTGATAGTGGCCATGTTAACGGGGCCGTTGTAAGTGGCTGAGCCGTAAAGGGCGATATCCAACGCCCGGCACTGTTCTTCAAGCTCCTTGGACCTTGCCATATTCATCGCGCGTCTTTTCTCGCGTGCGAGCGTTACGGGATCACTGATTCCCAATGTGTAACTGCCCCGGGGCCGCTTTCGTTTTGGAGCCTGCCTATTCGCCTGGCCGGTAGACGGTTGGACGCCGGTAGACGGTTGCGCGCCGGTAGACGGTTGCATGCCATGGGCAGCGGTTGCGCCATTGTTGTCATGTGACGTAGTGGCATGGACTCCGGGTGTCGTCTGAGAAGGAGTTGGTGTCGTCTGGACGGAATTTGGTGCCGTCTGGGGTGGAGTTGGTAGCGTCTGGGGTGGAGGTGGTGTCGTCTGGAGGGGAGCTGCCGGCCTGAGACTCAGTTCCCTTGCTGCTTGCTCGGCGGCCCGTACGGCTTCGGTCGTGTCCAAACCGTTGGGAAGATGAGACTCTGGTGTCATGGAAGCCGCCGGCGATGAAGTGGCAGGTCCTGGCTCCCTCGAACGCTGATCGAGAGCGCGTCCAACCGCAACGTTCAGGAGTTCAGACATGGTGAAGGTCTAAGAACTCTTCGCTGCTTTGGTGGGTGGTGTCGAACGCTTTCCGGGCCCGAAGGCGACGTGGACGTTCGGGGGGAGAGGTACAAGATGGGAGAGTGGAAGCGGAGAGGGGCAAAGGTAGTGGGTGCTGAAGGTAGTGGGTGCTGAGGGTAGTGGGCGCTGAAGGTAGTGGGTGCTGAAAGTTTGTTGAAGGACGGCTGTGGAGAGGGTGGAAAACGCTGGTGGGCGCAGTAGCGTGAGTGAGGATGAGCGTTGAAACGGTGGGTGGGTATGGAGAGGGTCAGGACGGCTGGGGGGAGGAGGCCGGTATTTATGATCGAATCCAATGTCCTACAAGAAGAGAGTATGTATCTAGACGGTCCTTCTAAAGGTGCTAAAGGGGCCTTTTACAACACCCATGGACCAGGGTCGGTCCAATAGGGTGTGGCTTCCTAGGAAATGTTCTCATTATTGAGCGTACGGGTGACCTACACACTCGCTACTCGTCGTCCCTCCGAAAAGCGACCGTCCCATAGAACTCTCTGGACGGGTGCACATGTCGCTGGCCGCGAACCTGGGCTGCATTCACGATTGTTACGGATTCGCAGGAAGAGAACCACATCTGCGAACATCAGTCCATGAGAAAAGAGGAATTGAGCTATATTGCAGACCAGAGCGGACAGAAGTGAGGCAATTGGGGGTTCTGTACGCTGTACTCTTGCGAAGAGTGCCCCCAAATTTGTTACCATTTGCACTCTGGGGAGGACTCGGTCCACTACGTACACCTCTCACGCCTTGCATCATACCTTTGATCATACCTTTGGTGACCCCTTCGCGTAGTCCCGGACTAGTCTCACCTGACCACCGCGCAGCGTCCCGGCCCTCGCGCTAGGGCGAAGCCTACATGCGAGAACCCGGGGTCCGCGCGCGCAAAGAGGCGTAAGAAGTAAAAAAACAGCAAGCTCGAAGAAAAAACCCTGTATTTTCACCGTCCTGCTACCTAGATGCATGTGAATGTGGAGGCGTGGGATCGAAATGTTACAACGCGCTCTCCAGCCTCTGCTAGCGCGTGTGAATACACAGCCCCAGGCGCGCGCGCGAGATGGAGCGGTCCACGCTACCCTTTGGATCACGAGCAGAATATGACATACTTCTCTACGTACTTCTGCTTGGCATCTATACTATCGAACATTCTCGCTAAGGTGCGTCGATAATCTGGGGGTCATAGCCATCCCCCGTACTCGAGTGCTGATGGAAGCAAGTCACGTCCCGCCAAAACTGGCTGAATAAGATGGTGCGCAAGACTTTTCGAGTCGCCCTAGATGGTGACGGTAAGTGATTGTGGTCACACCTCCCAATTGCCGCTCCTCGTCCTTGTCCACCTCTAGCTGGTGGGCTTTGTAACCCCCTACCCTTGACGCTGATATAATTCCAAGGCGTCCTCTACCAAAATGGCGGCAGAAGTTGTTACCTATGTCTGCCGACATTTGGCTAGCTAGTGACGGTGAGCAATGGTACACTGAACCTCCCAATTGCTGTCCCTACACCCTGTTTCCCCCTTCATTGACGCGTTTGTACACACCGCTGAACACGAGCGCATGTATATATCACCTATGCGCTTCACGGGTATGGCGGAAGAACTTGTCGCATACAGCCTGCTGAAGAATTCCGACTTGGTGACGGTGACCAATGAGCCAATGCCGCGCCGTCTGCCCTCATACCTCACTTTCCTCTAGAACAGCGTAGATACCGATGGACGACGCTCTGTCGCTTAATGCTGGGCCTACGTCAATGTCCGGTCCACCGACTCACCTCAATAAAGGTGAAAAAGGGCACTTCAACCTGGCGGATTAACGTGGGGAATTGGATGGTAGATTCGAAGATATGCTTGATTTCTCGTTCACGTCGCTTTCACTTGACGTCGGGAACGTTAAGGGGCGACGGTTTAGGGCGTGCGTCGATTGGTCGACGCGGAGCGGGACGCGCCCGCTAGCCATAAAGAGTTTAGGTTCCGCCGCGCCCCCAAAATGGGAGGGTCGGCTCGTACCTAGGTACTTTTTACTTCATTCCGTCTCATCTGATCTTCATATCTGATTCTCGAGGATATTTTTGGGATTTCAGGATTGTGGGAAGAAATGGATGCATTGTGGAGTTCACGAAGCGTCGATTAAGGAGATGGCATCGAGGTCAAAACTCAATTCAGGTATCATACGCTAACGCTATCATACTGCCAAGACCGACCGTCTTCCTCCCAGCTTCCCGCTCCTCCCGCTCTGAAACCTCCACCATATCACCTCAAGCCCCTCTCTCCCCTACCCCCGACATTCCTCTCCTTTGTCCTCCTCATCCTCTCCACACTTGCATGCATCTTATCCTGCCTCTCCTCCTCAATCTCCCGATCAATCTCCTCCCGAATCCGCATGAGCTGCTCCTCATCAATCCCCTGCGTATTGACAACCACGCTCGGCGCACCCTCTAGATACCGCAGATTCTCCATCGCCTTGGTGACCAGCGTCTGCAGCGTCTTCGAAGTGTTCATGTTGTCGTGCCGCGACCGGTTGTGCAGCTCCGGGTACAAGGTGCCTCCGCCGTTCTCGTCGCCCTGGAAGGCCTGGATGTAGGGGATGTGCGTGGGTAGGTCGTTGTGCAGGGACGCGCCGACGCAGACGGAGGTCTCGTGGCACCAGGTGCGGGCCACGTTTCGAGGCGTGTAGCCGCCGCCGCCGATGACCAGCATGGGGCGGCCGTAGGTCTTGACGGTCTCCACGCAGAAGCCGTGGGCTTTGATGTTGAGGTTGAAGCGGCCCAGGCGGTCGCCGCCTAGGGAGTCGGCGCCGGATTGGAGGACGATGGCGGTGGGTTGGTATTTCTCGACGACGGCGCCCGTGATGGTTTTGAAGAGCCACTTGTATTGGTCGTCGTCGATGCCGTCGTCGATGGGGATGTTGAGCGCGTGGCCTTTGCCTGGGTTGGTCGGGTCTTTCGGTCCCATTTCGTCGATGTCCCCTGTGCCGGGAAAGAACTGGTACCCGTAGTTCCGGTCGATTCCGTGTTTGTGGTAAGACAGGGTGAAGACGCGATCGGAAGACTCGAAGGCTTGTTCGACGCCGTCGCCGTGGTGGACGTCGATGTCGATGTAGAGGACGCGTTGGTGCTGGGTGAGAAGGTGCTGGATAGCGAGGACGATGTCGTTGATGTAGCAGAAGCCGGACGCTTCTTTCTTTTTGGCGTGGTGGAGGCCGCCGGACCAGTTGATGGCGATGTCGGATTGACCGTTTAGGAGATTCTGGGCCGCGTGCATGGATGCGCCTCCGTATAAGGAGACGTAGTTCCACAGCCCTTCGAAGACGGGGCAGTCGTTAGATTCGCCGCCGAATCCGTAGAGTCTCATCTCATCGTCGTGATGCTTCATATTTTGAGGGGTAATCCTGAGAGGTTAGCCAAGAAAGGGTGGTTAAGACGACGGAGGTGCTTACTTTTGAAGGAATTGTAGGTAGTCTCGGTCATGGAAGATGGCGAGCTCATCCTTGCTTGCGGGCCGGGGCTCATACAAGTCCATGGCATATTCCAAGCCGTAAGCCAGAACCAGCTGCTTAGTGAGGGTCAACCTCCAAGGCTTCATGGGATGGGAGCTGCCGAAGTGGTGGTATTCGACATGGGGATTGTAATGAAAGGACACGTTGTAGCCCTGGGGTTTCTCTATTCCATACTCCTCGGCTTCTCTGGCAATGATGCTGGCCTTTTGCGCATCGGTTAGCGTTTTGAAGACCGAGTAGTCTTCTTGAAATTTGCCGTTTGGGTCGTAGTAGTCTTGGACGATACAAGCGGGTTGCGTCGACGATGTGACGGCTTGAGGGCCTGGCATCGCAAACCCTAGCCTCTGGACGGGCCTCCTAGGACGAACAGGGTCTGGAGCGCCCTGATTGATCCACCTTTGAATATCGTCAGGCGTTGGAATGAACGGATTGATAAATGAGCGTAGCCTGACCCCTTCCGTAGAGCGGGGACTCGAAGGATGTCTTCCCCTTCGCCTGGGGGCTGGGTTGACAGTGGTCTGTCCTGCGTCCAGCGGCACGGATGAGTAGGCGGCTTTTCCTTTACCCTTTCCTTTTTCTGGTTGAGAACTTTCGTCGCCAGAGTCGGAGCCGGCCTCCTCGTACTTTGGTGCTGCTGTGAGCGCCAGGTCCAGGTATGGTATGCAGATATCAATAGGAATTTACCTCTGAAGAACTGTCACCAGAAACGGAGTCTGGTTCGCTAGAGATCTGATGGCTGCTTTCGCCACCAACGTCTTCAGTCGAATCTGCGCGATGCGTGGTATCTTCCGAAAGTGATGACCTGGTATCCTCCGTCTGCCTACACTCGCTCTTCAAACGATAGCTTAAACGATGCGAAAGTACGGTACTTGTGTTGGAGTTGGAGTCTCGAAGGCGTTCATCTTCAATAGTCGTCGTCTTATCCTGGTCGCGCATCGCCGGGTCGCGATTGGACATGTTGCCGAGAGCTGCACGTGCAGTGGCGATCTTGATGCCGAGCGTCGCCGCGCGTTAGCCTCACCTCGAATACCTCCACTATCACCAAGTTACCTGGTTGCGGTTGTGCTGAGGTTGTCGACTCCGACTTTGTTGAGAGCTCAGAGTGTGGAAACGCGAGAAAAGAGATTGCGCGAGTTATTGAGGTTCACTCACCGAATCGCGGCGTTCACCAGGTTGCGATCTTTCACCGCTTGCGCGCGAGGCACCCTCCAAAGGGCTTTATCCATCGTCACCTCCACGTCCAAGCATCGTCCACTCTACTCATTTTACGATCTCCCGCTTCTGCGACGGTAGTCAGTCATCATGGCGGGCCCGGAAGACCCGGCCAACGTGCTGGAGCAGTGGATTCATGATGGTAACGCCACCGCGGCATGGCAAGCCTCCGACATGTAGACTGACGATTTTACAGTTGCAAACTTACCAGCAGAGATAACGCATCTCTACGAGGAGGCCCAAGCCAAAGACCAACAGATCAACGAATGCCGAGCCATCATACAATCACGTGACACGAGCCTACAGAAGTTCATCAAGCTCAACGGTGCACTGGTGCAGAACCCGAAGGAAGAGCAGTATTCGAAAATCGTCTTGCAATGCTACGAACGTGCCCAGATTCTCCAAGAGGAGAAGGTGGGGCTGGTGGAGAGGGCCATTATGCTTGTAGGTATTCAGCTTTCCATTGGTCTTGAGCATGGTCACTAAAATGGCTATGCGCCGCAGACTGATCGCCACGTAAAACGACTAGACATCAAGCTGCGGGACCTGCAAAACGATGGGTCCATTCCGGCAGACCCGCAGCTGCCATCTCTCCTCAAGGACTCGCCGGGTAACATGGTGCCGCCTTCATCACTCACCAACACGGGGGCAAATACACCACTGCATCCGATATCCGGCAACCAACCAGGTGGACCTGCCAACCTTGCACAAGCTGCCGCGATTGCTAGACTCAACAACGCGGTGGGTGCAAGTGGTCGACTCCCGACATCGTTGCAAACGATGCAGACACAGGCGGTGTTGAATCAGCAACGACTTCGCGAAGCGCAAGCTCCGGCGCAGGCCATGACACGTCAAGAGCGGGAGATGTCGACGGGCAGCGACGGCAAGCGACGACGGCCGACGGGGAGCCTGGGACCTCTTCCCCCTCCAGCAGCATCGGGACTCTCGCGGCAAGGTTCCATGGGACCGGGGACGCCGAAGCCATCGACACCAGGTTCTCGAGCTGGAAGCGTGGGGCCCAAGCAACCGCAGAGGCATGCGTTAACGGTGAAGAAGGCGAAACCGCAACAACCACTGCGAAAGATGGCTCTAGCAGCCAAGGCAGGGGTAACGAAGACGAAGCGTCGCAAAGGCGGGTCTCGGACGTCACCATCCACTACGGCAGACGACGAGAGTGTAGCCAGCGAGGCAGGGACAGAGGACGAGGAGATGACGGGGATGGGAGGGGCAGAAGGGGAAGAGGACGAGGGGGACGACACGAAATACTGTTTTTGCCAGAGGGTGAGTTTTGGGAACATGGTTGCTTGCGACAACGACAACTGCCAGTACCAGTGGTTCCACTGGGAGTGCGTTGGGATCAAGGAGGAGCCGCTGGGGGAGTGGCTGTGCCCGGAGTGCAGGAAGCAGCCGGCGAACAAGATCAAGCGGGGTCGATAGTGGTCATGATCGTTTCTCACTGTGCTTGCTAGGTTTGAGAAGATGGGAAACGCGCCAGATGTGTTTCGAGCCTGTTCGGATGTCAGGCTTGCGGAGGTGAATGTGGCTGGTGAGGCTGTGGCGCTAGTCCGGTGACGCGCGGCAATGCGCGATCCGACGTAGGGCTCACCATGACCATCTGGCATCATCATCACTTGGGATTCGGAACTGGGCTGTGTGGACATAGGTTCGCAGGGCCTGCTTGGACAGTTTGACTATGAACGAGGTGGGAAATTGGGGTTCGGGACGCATAAAGAAGCAATTCCGCGTGGGACCGGGGTGGGAGTGACATGAGGGATATGGGAAGGGATTGCAATTTCCAAGGATCCAAGGATGATGCAGCGGTAATGAAGTACGTACCAGGCTTGCAGGTCAGCCGGCAGAAGTACCAAGGTAGTTTACGAGTTACGATGGATGTACGGAGTATAATAATGTACCTATGTTGGATTATTATTATCATTGCTATACCTACCCGAGGAGAGGGACAGAGGGAAGTAATGGGCGGCTGCAAGTCTTGGAATGCAGCCCAGGAGTGGTGTTGCATGGATAGGATACTTGCATGTGGTTGCTTTTAGGGCCGACTACATGATCGACTACCTCTGCCTCTATCCACCCGTAGAGTATAGCGAGTACAGCCTCATGGACGCCGACTGTCTCCTCCTCGCCCCCATTCGCTCGGCCCCCTTGTGCTATGGCGCGTGCTGTCCCTGAACCTTTCCTTTCTTCCCCCTGGCTAAGCTGGGCTAAGCTAAAGTTGTTTGCGTTCTCCCCAGGGCCAAGACGGCGAAAGGGGAGCCCTTGGGAGCCGTTCCAGGTTCCTCTTTGCCAAACGCCAGCCGGTCAACCTGCTCAGCGGCTGTTCAGTAGTGCTTTTGCCCAGTAGTGACCCCCCTCGCTGAGACTCTGAGAGGCCTGAACCCTGGCCAGCACGATCAGCCAGACCAGCCAGACCCGAACTGGGCGACAGGCCACAAGGACCACAGGGGCCCCGTCACCGACTCTCTCCCGTGCAAAAATAATGCCCGTGTTCTTGTCCTCGCTGCCTCCTTCTGCACCTCTTGCCTATGCTGCTGAGTCTCCATTATCGTCGTCGGCTCTTTAGCTAGAAGCCGTGTTGCGTTTTGCGTTGTTTGTCGGGGTTCATGCTCTCGCCGCTCGTCATTTCCCCTGCAACCCTGCCCATTATCCGCTACCGCCTCTGCCAGCACCCGCCCTCCTCTCCCACGCATCTCCCACGCCTCTCCCACGAGGCCGGCAACACTCCACCTGTCCCTCGTTCTACAGTCTCTCCTTCATACCACCCTGCTACACCGCCGCCGACGCCGACGCCGCACCACTACCACCACCGCAGGGCGTGTCGCCGCCGAGCCCTCCACCGCCGAGCTACCTTCACCTGTCAGCAGTAGCGCCCCTCGCCGTGAAACACAATGAACACCATGAATGCGCCCGGCCGCATCAACGGCGCCCTCTCCCCCGTTTCCACCACAGACAGCAACGACTGGTCTCCCATCACCCGCTACCAGAACCTCGCCGGCAGCGACAATCCCTACTCTCCCACCCTGCCCCCCAACAACCGCGGACTCAACACCCCTCCCACCTCCGTCCACAGCAGCACGAACACCGCAGATGGCCCTATGGCCCAAGGCATGGGCCGTCCGCCAGCCGGAGGAAACCCCTCCCCGCCCAGCTCCATTGCCCGCTCCAGCGACGGCACCGGCTTATATGCCTCGAGAATGGCCGCGGACCCCAACGGCCGCAAGATGATGATGTTCGAGGACACCTTGGCCGAGCATTACCGCGTGCTGAAGGCATACCTGGGGCCCTATCTCAGAGACGAGGCCGGAAACCCTCGCCCCAGCAGAGCCAAGGACAAGCTGACCCGCCTCTCCCCCGTCCAGTTCCAGGAGCTCAGCACCGACGTCTACGACGAGTCGCTGCGTCGCGAGGAGGATCGTAAGCGCGGAGGACCTGGCGCGCCGGGAAACGAGACCCCCAAGTACCTATTACCCAAGAACAACTTCCATCCCAAGCGGAACCAGGCTCGCCAGAAGCTCTCCACCCTGCCGCTCGAACGCTTCCGCCAGCTTGCGACCGATGTCTACTACGAGTTGGAACGGAGGTGTCCGAGGTTTGTAGGAGGGGATATCTTGAGATCTGCGAGTCCCGCGGTCAGCATCGCGAGTCGGACGAGTAGGGGCCCGCCGAGCCGCGTAGGCACCCCCAACAGCATGAACGGCGGAATGCGCCCAAATAATGGTCGGCCTCCACCGGGACCTCCAGGACCGTACCGTAATGGACCCCCGGGTCCTGGTGGCCCACCGCCCGGCTCTCTTCCTCCAGGCCAGGCAAATGAGTTTGGACGACCGCTCCCAAAGACGTTTCAGCAAAACACAATCGTTCCCAATAAGGGCACCATGGTCGAAGACGATGACGACGACAGCGCAGCCAACGACGACGAGGACGCGTTCGACCTGGAAGGTGCGGCGCGGGTCCAGAGCCGGAGGCAGACGAATAAGAGCATGAATCTCGCTGTAAGTGCTTGTAACTTTGCATTATCGAGCATGGCTAATGTGGGATCCAGAATGAGA
Organism: Westerdykella sp. P71; assembly: GCA_019022765.1. Lineage (NCBI taxonomy): Eukaryota > Fungi > Ascomycota > Dothideomycetes > Pleosporales > Sporormiaceae > Westerdykella > Westerdykella sp. P71. The sequence goes on along the minus strand of JAFHBW010000392.1, from coordinate 12,014 downwards.
AGCTCGTGTCCGACCTCCAAGCCCAGGTTACAGAGTTGCAAGAGAAGATTACGTCGCTTGAAGAATCGATACGAAACAAAGACGGAGAAATCGAGAAGCTCAAGGAGGCGGATCGGACGCGAGATAATGTGGGTGTTATCTTCCAACTGACTGTCCATTACATTGCTTACAAGTCTAGAACACCTCCTCCGAGCGCGCAGAGTGGGACGATCTCCGTTATTCCCTCGAAGAGAAGGTCGAGAAGGCCGAGAGCCTCAATTCTTCCCTGCGCTCCGAGATCGACAGGATCCGCAGCGAGAACGAGGAGGCGGAACGGAATCTGCGCGCCCAGATCTCGGAGCTCGAATCCAAGGCATCGCAAAGGCCAGCGGACGGTGGTGATGACCAGTGGAGGCAGCGCGCAGAAGAGCTGGAGCGGGAATTGAACGAGCAGCAGCGGGTCACGGAAGACGTACGACGGGACGCGGCGCTTTTCCTGCAGGAGATGAGGGAGCTGTCGAACCGCAGCGATGCCGCGCTGGAGAAGGAAGAACAGCTGTTCAACCGCGTGACCGCTCTGGAAGCAGAGCTCAAGGACTGGAAGTCCCGCTACACTCGCGCCAAATCGCAGCTCCGCAGCCTCAAGGCCTCTTCCATCGGACTGGCCTCCCTCGCTTCCCCGGATATCAGCAACTACACCCGCGACGCAAGCTTCACCGCTCCAGATGGCGTGGTGAAGGACGTCCACGTCACCAAGTTCCAGCTCAGTATTGACGAACTCCTCCAGGTGGCCCGCCGATCCGACTCCGAGCAGGTGCTGGAGAGCATGCGGCACGTGGTGAAGTGCGTGCGCGCCATCACGGGCGACATCGACAGCACGCCGCTCTCGCAGATGCAATCGCCCAGCAGCAGCGTCAACGGCGACGGCTTCGCGACCCCCGAGAAGCAGCAGGCGAAGCTGAAATCCCGCGTCAGCGCCACGGCCAACAACCTCATCACCGCCAGCAAGAACCACGCCTCGTCCGGCGGCCTCTCTCCCGTCAGCCTCCTCGACGCAGCAGCCAGCCATCTGTCGACCGCCGTCGTCGAACTCGTCAAGCACGTCAAGGTTCGCCCAACCCCCGCAGAGGAACTCTCCAACGGCGAGGAAGATGACAGACCGATGCCGCTGAAACCCAACGGCTACAACTCGTACAACCCCTACAGCGCGACCAACAGCGTCAACGGCAACGGCAACGGCATCGCGGCCGCCCTGGGCCACACGCGGCACCGCAGCCGCGGCGGCAGCGGCAGCTCGGCGGGCTACTCCGCGTACAGCTCGCCGTATAGCGGGTACGACCGGCAGAGCGGGGGAGCGTACGGGATGGGCATGGGCATGAGCATGTCCCCTCAGAAGGACACGGGGATGGCCGAGTTCAAGGTATGATCCATCCATCCCCTGAACCCGGCCGGCGAGGCCCGGTCTGTTCTGTTGAGTATACGTTTCTTATCGGTGACGATTTTTCCCGGTGGTGTAGAATTACCTCGACGATCAGACTGCGCTGCTCGTGCAGAGTATCCAGCCGCTTGTGCATATGATCCGCTCGTCGTCCGCGTCCTCCTCCTCTCCGCCCAACACCAACGGGAATGCGAATGCGAACGGAAACACCGATGACCGCCAGATCACGACGTACATCCAGGACATCTCGCGCGCGGTGCAGGATACAGTCAGCCGGACGCACGGCGCTGTTCGCGAGCTTCCCGCCCCCGCGCTGCGGAAGCACGTCACTCCTGTTGTGCAGGCGCTGGAGGGTTGTCGGGTCGAGCTTGTGCGGGTGGGTGGTGGTGGCGAGGAGGCCCAGGGGGAGAGGGAGGACGGGTGGAGGGAGAGGATTCCGCCGCTTGCGTTTCGCACGGCGAGGGCGATGAAGGTATGTCGATTTCTTTCTCTTGTGGTGATTTTTTTTCGTTTTTCCTTTTCTTGTTTTTGGGTGGGTTTGGCGGTTTGGTGGGGTTGAGATGAGGGATGAGGGATGAGGAATGAGGATGGGGATGAGGATCAGGCTGACGTACGCTACAGGAACTTGTGCTTCGTGTCGAGCGGATCGAGACGGGCGAGTTGACGGTTGATATGGTGCTCAAGGAGGAGTTTTAAGTTTTAGGCTTGAGGTGAGGTGGAGGTTAGGTTCGTTGGGGCGACCTGTTTTTCGGCTTCTCGACTGACGCTTTGTTTTTTCTCTTCTTCGTCGTCGGGTCTGATGACTCTACTTCTTCTTCTCGACGCGGTGAGGATTGGGGTTTCTGGGATCGAATATGCGAGCGACGTTTTTCCTTCGTGCGGTTATGGATTTTGGCATGGTGTTCGTGGGACTTTTGCTTTCTTCCAGCGGTCGGTCATGGACTTCGTTATGGATGTATGTATGCGAGTTACACGGTTTCGTATGAGTACTCTTTGTTTATACGGGAGGGAAGGGAAGGATAATGCTTATATGTAATGCTTACTATGCTTATGCTTATGCTTGTATACTTGCGAGAGGTTGAATTTTTTGTGATGGGGGCTGTGTCTTTGTGAGTGCGGGTTGTGTTTGCTGGGCTCTTGAGATGGAAGTGGAAGTGGACGATTGGGAGCGCAGATGGCGATGGCATGGAGATGAGTGGGATCCAACGTTTGGAAACAGTTTAGGTATTGGTTTTCAGTGGTGTGTATGTTTTAGTCGGATAGGGCGGCATGTAGATTGATTATATGGAGACATAGCGATAAGCACTGTGACAACCACAATCACATCAAAGAGGGCCCTTCGAAGACGAAACTCATCGTATTCATAAACATTAATCATATCCCTATCTCTATAACCAGCAAATCCCGTCCTTCGCAATCCCAAGCAAAGAACAAGCAAGACCAGGCAATAGCACATTCATCGTGCATCGCCCACCGGTCAATACGCATATGCATATACAATAATAACGTAACCTGCTGCTTCCAAACCTGCGATTTGTATGTGCATGCATGGTCGAAAAACGCCCTTTCTTTTCCCCAAAGGACGCCGAAAACAGATAAACTCTAAGATATACCAGAAAAAGACCCATGGCATAGCGTTTGTTGTATGTATGTGTATGTATGGTAGGTATACGTACGCCTTCGCTAAACACCCCAAGAACTGGATATCAAAGCATGCGTCAAAGAGCCAAGACCCAAAAGGCTAGAAATGCGTACGATGGGCGTAGTGCACGCCCGTAGGTCGTTATGCGCCTTGCTATGCTCCGGTTGCTCCAAACGCCGAACAAGTGAACAGAAAACAAGGCGAGATTTAACCCTGGCTGGGGACTTGCGTATTCTCGGATGGAGGAGCTGCGCTGGGGACATTCACAGGAGGGGGGCTGTTGGAGCTAGGGCTGGGTGTTGATGTAGGTCGCGCTTCAACAGGTCCAGTGGCCGGAGCCGGGACGCTTCCGGGACTGGGGCCAGCCGTCGACGTGGCCGAGGAACTGCCAGAACCAGAACCAGCAGACGAAGCAGCGGGTATGCTTGGGCTAGTGCCCCCACTCGATGTCGTAGCGAGGCTGCCAGCCGCAGTAACAGCCGCGTCGCTCGCAGCCTCCGCAGCGGCCGCCACACCCAGATCGTTGGTGGGCCTGCTGGTGAGGAGATCCTTGATTACGGGGACCCGGAGCATGATGTTGTAGATGTGCCCCTCATCTGCGGCCAGTGGCGGATGCGCATCGGGGTACACGATGGCACTGATGGCGTTGTCGACTCGCCTGATGCAATCCTTCTTCTGATCGGCAGGAGTTTTCTCGAGGAAGGTCTGTCGGAAGGCCTCCAGCTGGTGGATCATCCGACGGTCAAGAGAGGCCGGATAGCGCCCCGACTCATGAGGCTGAGGAGCTGCCGGCTGAGCTATGGGTCGAGGAGTCTGTTGTTCAGGGGTTGGTTGGGAAGCCGGTTGAGGAGCAGGTTGAGGGGGAACCGATTGAGGAGGAGTGGGTTGAGTATGAGTCGGTTGGGGCACGGGTTGGCTTGGAGACGGATTGGGGTTCTGAGAGGCAGGCTGCCCGTTTTGCGCCGGATGGGACGAAGCCGGTGGAGGGACTGGTGTGGCATATGGTGACGGTCTTGACATGCCGCCATAAGGTGATCCATTCGCAGCTCCCTGCGCACCATGCCCATTGTGCGCACCGTAAGTGGGATAGGGCGGCTGCGACAGGTGGGAGGGGAGGAGCACACCATACTGGCCGCTTGGAGGAGGTTTTGATGGATTGGATGGCGGCTGAGATCCAAAGGGGCGTGGCGCACCCTGCATCGCGCAGCCTCCACCATTACCCCAAGGCGATGCATAGGGCTTCATGGCTGGTGGACCCTGGGAAGCAGGAGCTGCAACGGCACTACGGGCGAGGCTGGGAGGTAGACGAGGTTGCACCGTATCCATCCTTGGTGGTTGTGGCGGTGGAACGCCGCCATAGAAAGTAGAACCGGGGGAATATTGGGGGAACGAGTTCGGAGGGTGGTAAAAGCCAGGGTGTTGTGCATGGGGACCTTGAGGAGTCTCTTCCGTCTGCCTCTTGTTGCGCAGCTTCTCGATAGACACGTTGGGGTCAACCTTCCAAAAGTATCCCTTGCCCTCTCTGTCGCCCCTGATGAAGACCTTGTTCTGGCCCAAATTATGCCTTACGGAGGATTGCCAACCATTTGTTGGGACCTCGAACTTGAAGTACGGCCATGTTTTCTCCATGTAGTGGTATATCTGTTGTAGGTTCATCTGGCCGTCGGGCGACGACGTGATGGCCTCGTATACCATTACAACGTAGTTCAGGGTGGGTTTCTGCAATTGCTCCTTCGTGTAGTCTTCCCGTTTCATCTCAGGGGACGGGGACCGCGGTGGCTTACTTGTGCTCGGCTTCGACTTCTTGTCCGCCGGCACGGCTGCCCCGTCACCCTTCTCCACCGTCTCGCGTACTTCCCCTTCCTCTCCCTCTCCAGCAGTGGCGTTCGTGTCTTTCCGTGGGCGAGCGACCTTCGGCTTGACTGCGGTCATTGGCAGTTTGTTTAGATCAACACCGAGCGCTTTCGCCTTCTCGAACTCCTTGCCGTATTTTACGAGCTGGGACCGCTGCCGCTTCGACATGACTCCATCTTTGGGCGGCCGACCGGGTCCCTTGCGCTGTTCCATGGCCATTCCGACAAGGGCTTTGGACAGGGAGTACTTCTCGCAGAACTCTTCGTCGATGATGGTTGCGCCCTCAAGCCCGACCGCTTCCGCAGCAGGCCTGAGTACAATGGTTGGGCTCTCCGCTCTAGGCGGTCTTGACGACGGCCCTTCTGTCTTGCTACCCGCTGCGAGTTCTGGGGCATCCAGATCCATGGTACCGTCACGGGGCGCCGCTGGGGCATCGGCGGAGGCGAGCTCAGAGGCGTTTGCCGCGGGGAGGGGCGAGGGTTGGCTGTCGGCCGCAGTCTCCGTCGTAGGTGTGGCCTGGTTGGAAGCCTCGTTTGCGACCTCTTTGGCCTTGCCTTTCCCTTTTGTAGAGCTTCTCGGTCCCTCGGCATTGTCAGGCTCTTTGCCCTTGGCTTTTCCCTTGAGAGGGCTGTTTGGTGTGAAGCTGGTCGGCCCATCATTGTTGTCCTCCTCCAAGGAATTGATCTTGGCCTTCCTAGAGGCGCTCGGTCCCTCGTCATTGTCTGATCCCTTGAATTTGAGTTTGGACTTCTTGGAGCTGCTCGGCCCTTCGCCGTTATCGAGATCGTGTTTCCTCTTCAGGAAATTCGACCTGACGTCTTCCTTCTTTACTGGAGGTGGCAACATGGCTGTGTGGCTGCTCTGGCGTTTGGAACCGAGCTTCAGCTTCAGTTTTTGATGCTTGGTTTGCGGCCGTTTCGGCTGCTTCGCTTGCTTTTTCTGTTTCCTAGAAGTGGGTCGTGTCAGAGGGCTCGCCGAACCGGAGGAGTCGTCTACATCGTCCATGTCCATATCACTATCGCCCGGTGTATCCTCATCAGAGAGATGATGTCTCTCGGGCATGTGATACAATTGTTTCGGATCCACGCTGGCGTGATCGCTGACCGATCTCTCATCACTCCAGTCCTCATCTTCAACTTGGCCCAGTCCATTCTCGAACGAGAAGCTCATGGGGCGAGAACTGGACTCCTGGCGAGCAGCGCGCTGCTCGTCAGTCAAGGCAACGTCTGGCAAGAAGAAGTGGAAGGTGACCTGACCGATTCCAATGGCGTCGCCGTGGTTCAACTCAACCAGGGCTCCTTTATCATAGTACCTACCCTCATGGCATAGTCCGTTGGTCCCCAGGACGTGCATCTGCCATGAGGTAGACTCAAAGTCGTACTCTATCTTGGCATGTTGGCGCGAGATGGTCTTGGACCAATTTCCACCGTCGAGGCCGTCGGCATGGCTGGGGTGGATCGGCACCAAAGGGCATTCATAGGGATCTTCGGGAACGTGACTCTCAAGCTGGTCCGGCACTTCCTGGAAGACTTGAAGCAGCACCTCGTGCGAGGCCGCCTGGTTCGTTTCGTTTTGGTCGCGAGACGAGGAGCTATGGGACCTCGACGCGCCGTTCGCTATGGCGGACATGGGCGCGCTCACGATACCACCGGATTCGCTGATGAGGCTGCGAGGCCTTCCATGGTTCAACCTGCGTCCCCCTCCGCGCAAGTTGGGCTGGGTCCCATCCTCATTTCCTTGTCTCCGACGCATCTCGGCCCTCGCCCTGCGGCGCTCATCGCGCCTCGCCCTGTCTATGTCACGGCCAAGGATGACGTTATACGTGTGCATATAGTAAGAGCCGTCGCGGAACTTCAAGCGCGCAAATGCTTTCAAGCCCTGCTGGCGCTCCAGTTCCCGCCGGCGCACCTCCTGCTGCCGCGACTCGATCTGGCGCAGCAGCTCGGGCGATTCCCCGGACAGGAATCCGTCTGGGAAAGTTGGAAACGGGATTTCTGTTTCGTTCAATTGATATTGTACGGGTGTTTGTTCGTTGTTGAGTCCGGGGGTGGTCCCCGGCTGGGGCGGGTCGGGCAACGACATGTCCATGGGCGCGGGCGCGGGCGCGGGCGCCATGGAATCGTTCAGATCACGTTGTGCGGTGTCGTCGAGATTGGTAGCCGTCTCCGGGCGCTCGAGGTCTCGCGGGGGTTCCTCCATGGTGGCAGACATGGCCGGGGGGGATACGTTGGCATTGGGACTCGTTTCGGGCAAATGGTGGGCAGACTCAGTTGATGGCAGGGCGGAGTGCTCAAACTGGGGAAAAAGTGCATGCAGCGCGAGAGAGGACGTGGTGGGCGATTGGGAGGAAGTGGTAGGCCCTTGGAAGGCGGCGGGCGGGTGAGGCGTGGTGTTGCGCGATGGAGATGGAGGTGCAGACGCAGCCGCGGGAAAGTCGTCGCTGGGGCGGTCTAGGAGAAAGTTAGAAGACTTGGCGACACTAAACCCAATATGGTCATGGGGAGAAAGGTTCAAGATGTTTGGACCGGCGGTGACCCGTGCACGAATCCACGTCCATGGGTTGTGCATCTCATCTCATCTCATCGCCACTGAAGCTTGACTGAAATGCTTCATCAAGCTGGGCAGTGAATTCTACTCTAGCAGGTGAAGACTTACCGATACCAAGGTCAAAAGCGTTGGAGGCGGGTCGCTGCTCTTCGAGCGAGCCCGTCAGCGGAGGGAGCGGTAGCGCTTCGATGTTTATGGTTTCGATGCTCATTGTTTCCTCGCAACGAAGATGTAGACAGTTACAGTGTGTAGGGTTTCAGTTGGCTGATGAAACGCCCGCCCAGCGGGACGAAAAGGTGAACCGAGCGTTATGGCTTATGGCTGTGGCTGTGGGGCTGACTGATTGGCGGAGGCGAAAACGACAGGTCCAAGCTCTATGTACAATTCGTGCGGGTACGATGGTGGGCGTCGGATAGTCGCGTCTGTTGGGCAGTGATGGATTTGTACAAGGGTTGATGCAGTACGGCTGTGGAGGTGGTGCAGTCGTGGTGGTGAGGTGGGTGGTGTCGGGGGATGGCGGAAGAAAGTTGGGGAGGCGTGGGAGGTAACCGTACATACAACCTTATAGACCTACCGCCTACAGAGGGGAAAGGTCACAGCTAACCTCTGAGTCCGGTTCCTGGCCAATTATTAGACGAGACGGGCCTATTCAACCTCCTAGCGGCTCTCACGTGCATCCATCATTCACATGCAATGTTACCACCGCCTGCGCTCCTCACCTCACCAGTTGAACTCTTTCAAATTTGCCCGCGCCATTGTACTTCACTTCTATGATATACAGTGCAGTATTTGTGCACCCATTTACCGCTCGCATATGAGTCAGCATGCCTTTGAAGAAAAAAGTCTCCGCCCAGCAGCAGAATGCCTCGCATGCAGCACGCGCAGCACCACCACGAATAACTCCGAATTGGCCGCCCTTCAAGCCGCTAGTGCCCCCATCAGACCTCTCGCTGCGTGTCTTGCTCCCCGGCCAGATCATCACCATACCCTCCTTCTGGCCCGCGAAGCTGTGCAAGGACTATGTCTCCTTTCTCTCCACGCTCCCGCTCACCACCACGCCCGGCAAACCGAAGAAGGGAGACGCCGTACGCGTCAACGACCGCTTTCAGATCGAGGATGCCGCCTTCGCCGAGCGCCTGTGGAGGGAAACCGCACTGCAAGACTTGGTCTTGGGGAACAGCCAGGTCGAAGGCGAACAAGGTACCGGTCTGGGCATGAGCGATGCTGAAAGGGAGGCTTTATGGGGTGGTGAAGTGGTATGTCTTCTCAATTCAGTCTCTGCTCCATTCCAATGCCGTGGTGCCTGCCAAAGCGTGAACAATGCAATGCCTGATTGGTCGTTGAGAGCACTCTCAGGCGAGAGCCCTCCACCTGTAGAGGGCGAGGTGACCTCTAACCCGTTTCGGATATCTCTTGGCATTGGAGTTTCCCTCGCATCACGGAGAGTGTAGTTGATACTGAGCAGGTGGGTTTGAACCCCAATATCCGCATATACCGCTACACAAAGGGCCAATTCTTTGACCAACACTGTACGTCACTTCCCAAACCCACCTTTGCTCACCCCGTCCCTTCTAATCCGCCGTCCATCGTCAGACGACGACTCCAATACTGTCACCATCCCCGGTACGCCTTCGATTCCTGCGAAGACCACCTGGACCCTTCTCCTCTACCTCACGTCTGCCGCGACCGGCTGCATAGGCGGCGAGACTGTCTTCTACCCAGAAGCCCCGCCGGGCCGCAAGAAGAAGCACGAACTCCAGCCAGAGCCCGTCGTCGTAGACTTGGAGGTGGGGATGGCCCTTCTACACCGACACGGCTCCGAGTGCTTGCTCCATGAAGGTAGAGAGGTGCTCGAGGGTGAGAAGTGGATTATTCGGAGTGACCTTTGCGTGCGAAGGTGATGTGGTGGCTGTTTCGCGTCGTTCCGTAGGTAGATAGCTCGTGCATACGAATGCCATTTGGCTCATACTTCACTTTCACCTCGCGTTATGAGACAGTGCGACGCGCGACAAGGCAAGGCAAATGTGAGCATTGGGACGAATTGCATTCAACTATGGAAGCTATCTGGGTGCGTCTCTGCATCGGCTCTGTCCACAAAGGAACAGGTTCGTAGCCCTCGCCTCGTACAGGCTGCAGAGTCCGACTTCGAGGGCCTTCCTTTTTATGGGGAAAAGGAATGCCGAAGCAAAGGAAACCCATTTCAACCTAAAGCGCAGTCAGGGTTCGAATTTACCGCAGGGCAAATTCACTTACCGGCGGCAGGTACTCGGGAAGCAAATCATCCCAGGTAGCAATCTGCCCGCCTTCCCGAAGGAAGGTAGGGGCAAGATGCTCCCGGATGAAGTTGTGAAGTTCGACGGCGAGAAGCTTGGCCGTTTCCGGCTCATACTTCTCGCACATCGACTTCTCGTATCGCTGTATAAACCCCAAGAGGCTATACAGGTTTCGAATCCTACTCCAACACAATTTAGCGCGGCGCACAACCACCCTGTTCTCAGAGGAACGAGGGTGGCTGTGCGCGAGACAATGTTCGGAGTCACTTACCATGTTGAATTGACACCTGCAAAGGGGCTTTTCAGCGCGCGCTTTGCAAAGTGTCTGGTTGTGAGTGTGGTGAAGGAGAGATGGAGGAGTGGGGGAAAATGCCACCTTATATTCTCTGCGCACCGGGACCGTGCAGAGGGTTACCTAATGCCCATGGAGGGCAGAGCGCTCGATGGACAATAGGATGGTGGTTCGTGACCGTTGAGGTGATCCGTGAGTTCGGGCCTACCCAGGATACAGGTATACGATTGAGGAATAACGCCCTTCAACGGGCACGAGAACACCAACTACAGGAATAGTCGAGGGCTTCACACAGGCCATTTCTCCATCTGGACCCACCACCCCTCAATTCGCACTCCCAACCCCTCAATTCGCACTTCCAGCCCATTCCCATTGTGTCCGCTTTGCCCCTGTGCGCAGAAGCAATGGACGATCAACGAGCCGCAGAAGACTCCGGAATAACCCTTATCAGAGCATCCAAGAGCTGCGCAAACCCCAATTGTCCATAACTCATTCCAGCATATCGGAGCTCTACCGTCAATTGCCATCATATCCTTCACCATGCCGCTCAGATACGCACCGTGTGCAGAGGACCCAACAGTGCAGTTTCGCGAGGCCAATTGATCCTCCGTCTTATGCTACAGGTTTTAAATGCATGCATCACGCAATTCCTCATCGCAGCGTTCCGCGCATCTACCCTACGTGTTGCGGCAGCTCGCAGTTGGACTTCGGGGCCAGCAAAGTGAACTGCTTAGTCAGCAACCACTTCCTCTTCCGCCTCACAGCGTTACTTGTCGCGCCTTCCCCCAATTTCTTGTACCGTCAAATGGAGGAATAAAGAGCGATTCGCGAATTCTCCCTATTCCTTTCTGCAGACTCTATGATCTGAGCGCTCGACAATGGACAGAAATTCGCCGCTCAGGGGTAATCCCGCGTCCAAGCCAAATGCCCAAAGATTCGAACAACTGCACCGTACCGGCAGATATTCCGTCTCCTGCGCTCCCGCATACTTAGCCAATTGTTTCGAGCATCAAATCGCCGGCCCCAGCGCACCTCCTCAAAGGTTGTACTTCTATCCTTCGTCTCCGCACGAGCGCGTACCGCGTACCGCCCGTATGTTCCGGCCTTTACATCGGCGAAACGCCACCATTGACCATCTCACAGTGGTAATTCGCGCGCATCTCACCCGTACCGACGACCTTTGCGGCTTCCTTCGCACCTACATTATGCAGACGTGTCGTTGGACCCAAAACGCGAGATTGGAGGGTGCGAGTTCGCCACGCGCTCCGGGATCCCGTCCAACACATACATGTATGTGTTAAGGTATTACGCGTGTTCAAGAATATTGTTACTGACATTCTGCTCTCCATTGTCCAGTTCGGAGACTCCCGACTCGACACTGGAAGCTGCCGCGCTCACGGCACCACGCAAGCGCCCTTCGCGCCCTTCTGGAAACCGGGATATATCCGCATATTCTGCTCATGCTTCGTAGGGACGGCTTTTATAAAGTGCTGGCAAGTATGGATGTGATTGCGCTTGGGACCGCATGGGCATAAGATATCCTTCCTGAACTGGACATGCCGTTGTTAATCTGCTTTCGGGCGTAGGCAGCGCTCCCGAGCGCCATTGCATTTACTGCGACACGCGAATAACCTTTTCCTCATGGAACCCGATTATCGCCGGTTTGCTCTTCTTCTGTACATGTCTTCCATATCTGATAGGCGGGTCGGCGGATCACGATTTATCCCATCTATATCGCTACATCCGTTACACGGAGTCTAAGATGGGACGCTTTGAGCACTGCCGTAAACAGGGGATACCTGTCAATCCTTCGCGGAACGCGCAATCTTGTGGTATATAGAATATTATTTTCGTTAAGTTATCGCCAAAAAGGGACCCGGGGAGCGGATGGCGTAGTGGTACCCTCATACATATTGTATGACGGTTTGATGAAATAGATTATCGGGCAGATGGAATTGAAGGATCACTGAAGCTGTATTGAGTGATATC
>JAFHBW010000391.1:0-23029 GCA_019022765.1 Westerdykella sp. P71 | reverse complement strand
CCTCTCTACTCTACCCTACCCCCCTTTCGTAGTTTGCGTCTCCGGCAGAAGAGAAGAGAAGAGAAAGCAGAGAGAAGAGAAGAGAGAAGCGAGCCCCTTGAGGTCACCCGTGGACCCAGGACCAGGAACCCACCTAGCGAGCGGATGGATGGATGAATGGAGGGATGGATGGAGGGATGGATGGATGGAGCGAGAGAGATTTTCCCTTCCCCCCTTTTTTCTTACTTATTAACTTCGTTGAAAATAATTGATTGTGTTTTTTCTCTCCTCTCTAGGATGCTATGCTACTGCTATCATCACTACACTTCCCAAACACCATCTGCCGCATCTGCGCTTCTGTGGAATCATGGCGTACTGTGTATGCGTCCGTGGATCTGATATCGCGATGGCGAACCTGAACCTGAACGTCATCCCCCGCCGAAGCCGAAGCCGAAGCCGAAGCCGGACGGTCCAACGGCACATACACCATAGAGCCCAGCCCGTCTGCAGGTACAGGTACAGGTACAGCTTGAGGTGATGCATCAATAGAGAGGGAGAGGGAGAGTGCGTTGCGTCGCGCGAATGAGACCCATTGGGGATGCGGGACGCAGGAGGGAGGGACGTTCCGACGCTGCAGATGCTCTGCAGGTACACGTCGTAGACGCAGACGCAGCCATGCATGCCTCGACGCAGCATAGCCAAGTGCCGCGTGCTGCGTGCTGCGTGCCCATAGAGAGAGAAAAGACAACGCAAGACAAGACAATGGACGGGACGGGACGGGATGGATCAGGAACACTTCATCTCGCATGCTTATACTCGAGTTCGCACCTCCGCGGCGCCGACAGGAACAGTTTGGCTTTGCCTGGCCTGGCCTAGGATAGGATAGGATAGGGTAGGGACGGGGACTCCGCTACAAGGGCTATAAACAAACACATAAACACCTTTACTGTAACTGTAGATTGTCCATGTCCCGGGCCCGTTAACGTACGTTCCCATCGCATCCCGCACCGTCAGGTTAGGTAGGGTGCACTTCACTTCACGTTGAACCTGCCGTGTATCCTGTCCTGTATCCGCTACCCTAACCTACCGTGTATCCCGCCGCCGCCGACAGGCTCGGGGCAGGCTCAGGCTCAGCTTCACCAGCAGTATTAGTAGAAGCAGAGAATAACAACCGATGTGTCTGAGCTAGGGCAGACGGGGCTTCGGCTTCGATTTGCCTCCCTCGCCGCGTGCGTGCGTTGCGTGCATGCGTCTTTTCTCTCTGGACAAAATGTTTATGTTGTCGTCTACAGCGGGGAGTTAGGCGGACGGCGGGTTCTGCGATGCGATCCGCGTGTGAGAAATGCTATGTTGCGTTGGGGACAGGGCACCGGCCGGACTGAGACTGACCAGACGAGTGATAGTGATGGGGAACGAGGAACGAGGAACGAGGAACGAATGGATGATGGGGGAGAGGTTGGCGGAGAGGGCGTGCAGCGTTCACAGTCCGGGGCCGGCGTGTTGTTGTTACGGAACCGGAGACGTTGCGGGGGATCGGGAGACCTACGCGGGACGGGATTACACGCACTGCGTGTGTTGGAGAGGAGAGCCGAGAAGGACGTTTGGCGCGATAGGAGATGTATGCATGTATGCATGTATGCGGTTTGGGGAGGGCGACGCATAGAAAAGATGTTGGGGGTGTGTGGGATTGCTGGGATTGGTAGGATAAATCGGAATTCCCAGGATTCTTGGACGAATGGGAGGGCAGTGTGTTTGGGTTTTAGATGCATATGCAGGAAGGGGTGAAGTTGGAATTGCGGGGGATAGGGGAGGTTTGCNGGGTNGGGGTTGGGTTGGGTTGCGAGACGGGATGGAATGGAGTTGGGAGTGCATGGACGGTATTTAGGACGGCTGAGTGAGTGGTGGAGCAGTGGAGGGAAATAGAAACATGACAAGGAGAGATACAGATGTAAGTGCTTATATCATTCAGGCGTACCATCTAAGCCGTCTTTCGCCTTCTCCCCACCATTTACCCTACTAGACATCAATCCCGTCCTATGCACGACAGTGATTCCCTCGTCCATCACACCGATCAACGCTCAACACCTCCCTGTCTTTACTCCCACCACGGACCGCGACGGACGGGAGGGTCCGGCGAACGGTGATGGAGGCATGGATGCATCGCGGGGTGCCGTGGTGGTGAGGCGTAGTCCAGTTGGGGATCGGTGAGGCCGGATGTACAGTGTGCGAGAGAAGTGGAGGAGGGTTCGTAGCCGCGGTTAGATGGCGAGGTTTGAAGGAATGCGATGTTGGGCGTGAGTTGCGCAATGTTTCGTTATAGGGTGAGCGTCTTGACCTGCGTCTCCCGTTCGAAATTCAGTCCAGCGCTGGGTATCATCCGCTCCCTCCTGCATCTCCACTTCACTCTTTCCTCCGGAGCTTAGTGACTGTGAAGTCCCCTTCTCGTGGCGGCCCTCTCCCATCAAACTCCCACGCATCCACTCAATCCTTCTTCCCTCCCTCCTTCCCATCACTCTCTCCCTCCTCATCTTCCTCCGCATGCGCCGCCTCCGCAAAACCAATCCACTCCCTCACCCCCCTCACATACACATCCTCCCTCTCATCCACCGTGCCCCCATGGCCCCAAACAACCACCTCGTCGAACTCGCCTATCCGCTCCGCAACCATGACCTCCACGTTTTCCGTCTCGTCTTCCTCGTCGTCTTCCTCTCCCGATCCTCTTCTTTGCTTGTTTTCACTGGAGTCTTTTGGGGCTGGTCTGTCGGTGATGTTCAACACAGCACCGGTGTAATGCGCAGGGAGAGGTAGGGAGGTGCCGTGGAGATGGCGGCCTCGGAAGTAGGCGTGGAGGTTTCCTTCGAGAGAATTAGCATATGTCTATAACGCCTATGCTACATCTAGGCCCGCAAACATGAACAATGGGGAATTGGCGATCGTGGACATACCGTCTTCATCCTTCTCCGGCGTCCAGTAGCGCTGCGGATCGTTTATGGGGCCGTCGTGGTGGATGCGTGCGGGGAGGAGGTTCGGGGTGCATTTCTGCGGTTTTGATGCTGAGGGGGGTTGGATGGAGAGCATTTTGGAGGTTTGTTTGATGTGGAGGATCTAGTGGTTTGGATTTTGGATTTGAGAAGTGTCTATGTGGTGCTGGGTTGGACGATGTTGGAGATGGGTGGAACGTTACTCTGGGAAGACGCGTTTGACGCGGTGCATGTGACGCGGTTGCGCGTGAACGTGCACGGACCTTCTAAGACACAGACAGTTAAGATAGGTATAATACAAGTCGAGGTGCTATGGTACTTCTATGGTTTTGCATTTCTATATAATTTGAGACAATTGTTGACGTCTAACAAACTTAGAAACGTGATCGACTATAAGCATTCGTGTCTCCGCTTTCTTCTCCAGGGCAGTCCCGAACCAAACCGCGAACCCACCCAACTGAGACCCGCCGAAACTCTATGCCTGAGAGTATATACTCTTTTCTTATTATTAGAAGGCTTTCATTAACATCCCGAATATCAAATGTTCCTGGCCGCTGCCAAAATGACGCATCCAGTTTACGTTTCACGTCTGCAGCTTCCCAATACCCGCCAATAGGTTTCCACCACTCGGTCCCGCTGATCCCGTCCAACTTCGCCGATTTGAACTTGCTTTTTCGCACGCCATTTCGATGCGATTAACGTCATCCATGGGGTTTTCAGTCCCTCTACGGGTCGGAAAAAGGTCTTGATGAACCTTACGGAGTACAGGATAGTTTACAGTATGTCTTGGCAGCTCGATTTGGACTTGAATGTTAGAATGACTTCGTACCAATGACAGCCTTGGAATGCTACGTTCTCATAAGCCCAAGAATAACAATGTAGAGTCGGCCCTTCCCCATAACAGTCCCATTGAGGGGTTATTCCGGGTAGTGCAGATGAAAGGGATTCACAATATGTGAAAGGTGACCTATGTATTTCCCTTTCAGGGCTGTACCGGTCGACGTACTGGAAAAACACAATGAGTGTCAAAGACCCGGGGCGACTGATACCCATCAGTGACGAACCGCTCCTGCGGTCCTATACATGCGTTCTCCTACGGACGCCGGGACTTATATATCTTCATCCCCTCGCACCGACGAATCCAACCATAACGCGTTACCCCACAACTCGTCTCCGCTTATCGATAACAGTTTCTCTGAGCCGAGGCAACTAACCACTCAGGTACCACGCAGTGAACAGATCCACCATCCTTACACCAACCTCTAATCCTTAATTCCAAGATGTTAGAAACGATCTATGTAACTCGGCACGCGGTAAGTATTGATGATATGCATCTTTCACCGCTAAGATTGCTGTTGCGATCTGGCGGCATCATCCCTACCCTTCCTTTTGAGCACTCCTTCTAACAGTTTTACAGTTCCGAGGAAACTTCACCGTGGACCCCAAGACTGGCACCTACACAGCCAACCCCCTGCCTCCCACAGGCATCCCCACAGATGTGGCTCTGACAGCCTATGGCGTCGAGCAGTCCAGGCAGTTGGCGGACCATCTCTGCCAGATAGACCCTCCCGTCGACCGCATCTACTCCTCGCCCATGTACCGCTGCATCCAGACGGTGCAACCAACCGCCGAGCGCCTCTTCGCTCAGGGCAAAGCAGGTGGTAAGATCCGCGTAGACCACGGGCTCGGCGAGTTCTACGGCAAGGCGTTCTTCAACCACCCGACGCCGCCAGACCTCAAGGTACTGAAACCTTTCTTTGATTCCCTTGACCACGAGTACGAGGGCCCGCACAGGGCGCACGAGAGGGGCGAGATGATCCTCGAGCTGCATGAGCGCGCCAGGAACGCCATTTCTCATATCATTGAGACTCTGGATAAGGATCCGGAGGGGCCGAAGACGTTGCTGATTTGCACGCATGCGGCGACGATGATTGCGCTTGGCCGCGTGTTGACGGGGAAGGTGCCGGAGGACCTGGATGAGGATGACTTCCAGTGCTATACGGCGTCGCTGTCGACGTTCAAGCGTAAGTCGGGAGAGACGGTGGGGAGCTGGGAGTGCGTGGGGAATGCGGAGACGCATTTCCTGTCGACGGGCGCGGAGCGCGGATGGTAAGTTTTTCATTTTGGTTCTTGTTTTGCCTTGTTCTCTTTTTCTTTTCGCTCTCTGTTTTCTTCTTTCTCTTCTCTTTTTCCTTCCCTTTCCTTCCCCTTTCCCCCTTTTTCCTTGCTTCCCTTTCTCCTACCGTCTCCCTATGTTTTCTCCGCATTCCTTTCGTTCTCTTTCTCCAGTCCATTTTCTTACTTTCCATTTCTCAGGTCCTTCTGGCATCATCGAAAAGATTGCAAGGCGCGCAACTACGCGGTCGAGCCCAAATTCGATCCCAATTAACATCGACTCGGGGATTTCTCTCTCTCTCTCTCTTACCGCCGGTCCGTTGAAACGCTTGCCTCGAACAGGTTACTGACGGGTTTGCCCTCTTTCTAGGAAGTTCAGCGGTGAAGAAAGCTTCGTCGATTTCAGCGCGCCGGCAGCCGCGCGCGGGCGAGAGTCGCCGAAGTTGTGACATTCCGGCTTCGGAGTCACAAGACGATCTCAGAATGAACATGGAACAAGTCATGTGTTGAGGTCTGTCATGCCAATCTTCAGGATGGAGCCTTTTGCTGATAATCTTCAGTGGAGCCGTTGGACGGAGTCGATTGGACGAACTGGTGCGAGGATACACGAGCACGACGTAGGTATAGCGCGAAGATTCAAGAGATAGACCGATACCCCTGGCATTGGCCATCATTTATTGATGATACCTTGATGAGGATATATTTCTTCATCTAACGATCTAGCATTGCACAATACAATACACGTAATCTCCCTTGAACCGCCTTCTGTTGTGCTGATCTAGAACAGGAGTATGTATAATGTGAGCATCTCTAACCTATTTCTGATTCCTACCTACGCACGTCGATGTGTCGTCGAACGATGCGGCATGACGGCATACTATGACTGATCGCATGCCTGACTGTGGAACACAGGGACTGCAGAAGACGACGGGAGTAAGTCCATGGAACCTTCTTCCATGGTAGATCCTTAGCTTACACTGTATCCATCGTCAAATCGAAATCGGCTTACATGGAGTCCAGAGTTAGAGGCACTCCCCATTAGTCAAATCGTGTTCCGCAATGTCCATTCTGAGTTTTCTTACTGAGCAACAGGTACACATCATCAGTTGTCCGAGGACGTCAAAGAAAATAGGTGGAATAACGTCGTCCCCAAGGTCGCTTCGGCCCATGAATAATGGCCAACGTGTTTCCCATTTACCAGCACGGTCGATGCAATTACTGTTCAGCGTGTTTGGCCCTATAGGCGCCTCTGCGTGTATACCAATGTGCTACGGTGGAGGTTACACCCTCGGCGTGTTGACTTTGCAAAGGTTGTTTGACCGAAAGGGGTATTTACTGACCACAACTATATTTATATTATACCACGAGAACATCAACGAGGGAGCAGCAACCTCGGATACACCAACAAGACGATTCACGGATGAGGCAAAAAGCTACATCATATTCTCTCCACTTCATTTTCACTTTCCAAACAACCGTCACATATGCATATCCATCCGCCATGTCCCAGATCCCAACCAACCCTTCCGCAACGACGGTAAGTCTCTCCCAGATTCATGTCCCTGACCAAGTAACATCTACTCCCCCGCTCGTCCCTCAAAACCCTCCCTCCTCCTCATCTCTTCCGTCACAGCGCACAGCTACGGGATGATGGATCCCCCACGCGTCCGACCCTAGGCGGCCAGCAAGCAAACTCGCCGTTCCTGCCCTGCGCATCGGGGAGTTCCTACAGTACATCAGCAGCACGGCCCCGGGACGCGCAGGACGGAGGTGAGCATGAATACGCCGACGGAGGTGCATGGGTGTTTTCGCGATGGGGTGGAGGGGCCGGCGGATACGTTTGTGTGGTTTGGGGGACGGTATGGGAGCGCGGATATGGATATGGAGGAGTTTGGAGGGAAGGAGGGGGGAGGTTGGTAGGGGGGAAAATTGTTGAAGGTGCGTTTGGCGGTGAATGAGTTCCCGGGGTTGTGAGGAGTCTGGATGGAGAGAGATGGGTTGGCCCCTTGGGAGTCCGATCAGTCCGTCAGTCAGTTTGCGAATAGAAGGGGCTCATTTCGTGATCATTTCGTGATATTTCAAGAATCTGATGATAGTCTGTATATCGTCTCAGTGCCCGGGTTCCTGAGATGGAGGTCGGCGACCTCAGTGTTATTTCAGAGCGTAGTGATGTCCCGCCGTCCCAGCGACTTGTTTCCCGCCCTTGCCTCGAGACATGACTGTGGTGTTTGGAATCCCTGCCGACGCCCTGATCGGGCGGAAGCGTGGGGGTTACCTTTCTGCTCCTCCAACGGGCTACGGGTTACAGAAGCCGTCAAATGGGCCTTCCTCATTCATGCCCGGGGGTACATGGACAACACATCTCCGAGGCCGTTGGACAATTTACTTTCCGAATCCGAATCCAAAGAACCAACTCCTTCTCTGTTCCAACTCCCTGAAGACTCACTCATCAGGGCCCCTGAGAAAAAGCCGAATATAGCACTCAACTGAGACGCGTGTACCCCAATTTGCGGAAAACGAAGAAAAACGAAATAAACTACCGCGTACCTACTGTACACAGACGAAGTGCCGCATCGCCTCATCGCCTCATCGCCACAACCCAGCCAGACCTGCACGATCCGATCCACCCTTCCCATCCCATCCGCCTCCCCAATCCCGCCGCCCAGGGCTCGGTCGTGTGCCACAGCGCCCACTTCGGTACACATGCCGTGACGCCTCCAATGTGCCGCTTTGTCCCTCGACACGATTTCCCACCCCTTGGAGTAGTTGGCAAGTTCCAGATCCAGGCGTGACAGCGATGCCACCGCGTGAACGTCCCAAGGTTCCCGCACCATACAGACGACGTTGATTTTGCACGTTGCTCACAAAGCCGAGAGCCCCAAGTCTTGTTGTCTTGTTATGGTATTACCCCAGGCCAAGAGCGATGAATGCTGGCGTATCACGTCTCGGACACATCACACGTGCGAGCTCTCCCACGCAGTCGCTCGCACACGTGAGATTTTGATTGGCCGGTGGACATTCACCGCTCCCACGACCCCGTGCAGGTGTAAGCGAGAAACATACTGCAAGCCACGGTTAGGGTGGTTTACTGTGTCTGTGTAAAGCGGCTTTCTTGGTGTTGCGAGCACCGAGCAACCTTCGGAGGCCGTCGCCGTCGTCATCAGTGCGTCCGCCGTCCAAGCTGATTTCTTTCTTGAAATTGGGAGACGAGATAGTAGGCCAATTATAGAGGGGTGGGGGAGCACGCAATGGAAGGGGGTCGCGCGAGCTGGGTTTCCTGTTGGGTAATGTGCGGCGGTGGGGGTTTGTTTTGGGAGGATGAAGGGGAGAGGTGAGGTGAGCATCTGGTGGGATTGCGTTATGGGGAAGTTGCCGGGGAGCGCGTCGGACGTGAGGGGTCGGGGGGAGGGGGTATTGATGCGGACATTGTATTGCTGGGTCTGTCCCAGGCGGTATTTTTCCAACGTAGTGGATGCGTTAGTCAGGTGGGTCTTGGTGTAGGTAGTGGGTACCTACATAGTTCGTAGCACAGTAGTCTAGTCCAAAGTATTCTGTAGCATTTACACAATAATCTAGCTTGGAGATGGACCGGTTCTGTCAGCGTGGCCGAATTTCGACCAAAGACTACGCGGGCATTGCATTCCAATATAAAGACTCAACGATGATTGGGTATCGAGCAACAACAAATGACCCCACTCGAAAAAACTACAAACTTCTACCAGTCCAATGCCATTAGACATCCGCATGCGAGTTCTCCTGCGCCAGCCCTTTCTCTGCGTCCCCCTCCCCCTCCACAGCCCCCGGAACACCACGACGCGAGAACTTCCCAGTCATCCCAAGCTTCTTCTCCGTCACCCAGATCCGCAAAACAATCAGGTACCGCACAATGATGAAAATAATCACGCTGGCGACCAGGATCCCAATGATATATCCAGCCACCACTCCGCGCGAGTTCTTCTTGTCGTCCAGGAAGCTGTACACGTAGAATCCTTGTGTAGCGTGCGTCACATAGGCCAGCCCGAGATACAGCGCGAGGATCACCACAACCGGCACCAGGTTGATGAAGGGCAAAGGGTCGGTGCGCGGGAAGACAATCTCGAAGAGTGCGTACACTGAATTGAGAGCATGTTGCGATGTGTTTGTCCAGGTGGAGAAGGGCGAGTTGAAGCCACTGTAGAGGAGAGCCCAGTACACAACTACCAAGGTCAGCCATCTCACACCAAGTAACTGAATGGCAAGCAACACTCACTCGTCACGATCCATGGATAGACCGCGATCGTGGAATAAAACATCCCATGCATAATCTGCAGTGCCTTCGGCCAGCGAGCCAGCAGCGGCTTCCCTGTAAACGCATAGCTGCCCGTGTGCAGAGCCGCGAACAGGAAGTAAAACGCAAGTCCCCAGTACGTCAGGTGCGTGAAGTACGAGAAGGACTGCTCCGAGTTCTCCGAAAGCCCATGCGAGCCGTTGTACCCGAAGATGGTGAAGATGGTCGTGAACGCGTACAGCGACAGGAATCCGCGGATGGCGAAGAGGATGGTGGGCGAAAACAACCACGACGTCTCGAACCGGTAGCTCGTGTCAAAGACCGAGTCATAGTCCCCAAAGACGAGTTTATTCCCCATGTTGAAAGCGACTCCGTAGTTGACTTTTCTTTGTTGTTGTTGATGATGCCACTCCAAGCGTACTGGTATAGATGGAAAGTTGAGATCTCCGTGAGTGAAGATCTTCCGCCCACAGGGTTATCAAGGTTTTAGCGCGACCCCATAAGACCAACACACAGCTGTCCACACGATGCTGTCGTCAAAGGTGTTGACGTGGAAAGCTGAAGCAGCTGAAACATCAATGCCAAGAGCTGAATGCAGATAGGGATAGGGGTCCAAGCACGTGGCACCTACAGCACCTACAGTGGGCCTAGACCCTGAGCCAAAACCGTCGTAACATTACCGCTCGGTCAGCCCCAAGATTTCCAACCGCAATAGACAGTTTCCTCCCAAGCAGCTGGTCGACAGACCTCATTCCTACCTTTCCAGGCTTCACTTACAAGGTCATGGACGGACGCCTCGTTTTCCCGCCGCCACCACTTGCGTCCTTACATGCAGCCAAGCTTAATGAACTGGGCATGTATATGCTTGTAGGAGACCCCCGTGCTCACTCTAGATCTCTCAAAATGCACGGCACCGCTGCTCTCCCTTCCTGTCGATTGAGCCTCAGATGCTGCACTGCACTCCCCCTACACCACACACAATGTCTCCAGTCTGTCTGCAGAATTCCCACACTAACGTCAGCATGAGCGGTTCCAGCTCGAGAGCAACGGTATGATCTCCCACGTCATGTCAAACATGTATGTCTATACTTGGGTACTGACGAGATGGTGGAACAGAAGGAGCAGAATCTCGCTCGCATCCGCGAAAATCAAAGTCAGTCGCATCTCTCTTGTCGCTATTCTCCATTCATAAAAGAGGACCGACGTCTTCTTTCATGTCAACTACGGAAGTGGGGGCCGTGACTGACATCGGTGCAGGACGTTCCCGAGCACGACGGAAAGAGTACGTGCAAGAACTCGAGGCCAAGATCCGCCAACATGAGAAGATGGGAATCGGCGCATCCGCCGAGATCCAGAGGTTTTTGATCCCAAACACACACCCTCCTCCTCTCATGTACTCACAGGTATCAGTGCCGCACGCCGAGTGCTCGAGGAAAACCGGCGCCTCCGCGCCATGCTGCGCAGTCGAGGCGTTCCCGAAAGGGAAATCTCAGCGGCGCTCGACCAAACACCCGCTGCGCCAGTCCTCCAGTGCATGCTGGAACGGAAACAGACGCTTCCGATGACGCCCACCCTCAGTGAACCGGCCCGCGAGGCCTTCACCCCGGAATTCCAGTCCCAGGTGCCCGAACCGTCTCCACGGGATGGGGTACGCCAATCTGCCCTGCCCATCACCATTCCTGAATGCCAGAGTCCCCACTCGCCTTTGACGAATGTCGACACGCCCACGAGCGACATCGAACCGCCGTTTTATCCGCCAATCGAGGCAGCCCAGTCCGTGGAGATCAAGACCGAGAACGTCCTGGACTACGATGCCCCCATGGACCAGTACCCAAGCGACAACTGGGTCTTCCCCACACAGCACGTGTACACCTTCGAGTCCATCCCCTTCTCCTACAGCAGCACATCCTGCATGACCGCCGCCAACATCATCCGCACCGTCCAAGCGGACTGCGGCCCGGAGCTCGAGATGGACCTGGGGTGCCGCCCCGGTCAGGACTGCCGCGTCGCCAACTCGCTCGTCTTCAACGTCATGGACAGGTACTCGAATCCGCCCATCAGGATGTGATCGATTTCGCATTGGTGATCGCGCAGGTCACGCAATCGGCACGCCCATGTGCCGCCGCTTCGTGGAAGCAAAGCAAAGGAGTGCAGCCCCGGCCACGGTGCCTTTCCGCAGGATGGCGGCCGGTGCTAGACACAGACACAGACACAGACACAGACACAGACACAGACACAGAACACCCCTCAGCTGGGCCTGAGGTACCTTCAACAGGGACAGAGGACGCGGAGAGAGCGAGACTTGAAGATTATGAATGACCGTTGAACGTGGAACGGTAGAGCTCACTGCGGTCCCTTGTGGGCGCAAGCCTACTAGTTCCGAACTTAAGTCGTCCCACATTCACATTGAATCCACGAGATGGAATGGATCAATACCGTAGAGTTTTTCGCGCAGCCCCAGCTCTTAGCGCAATTGAGAAACCGTTTTTCTCTCCAATCGCCCTCCCCCTCCCCTCTCTGGTCATTCTGCCATTTGCTCTTCCTCGGGGTTAAAGTCAACGTCCCAACGCAACGAACCCATAGCGACGGGATCTATTGAACAATGCCAATGCGACAACCCTTTCATCCTTGAATAAAGAAAAATCAAAGTCACATGACGCCTCCAATCCATCCCACCTAGGTAATGCACGGGAGGGGACAAGGCCAGCGCTGGATGGAAAGGGTGAGTTGAAAATAGCTGCCAGCCGTAACAAAGACCCCCATCTTAACTCGATATATCAAAGAACCGAAAAAGCCCTCCTAGAAGGGCGTCTTCTACAGTTTGACACGCTTTGTTTATCCCATCACACAATTGCTGCACTAACGACAAATCCGGAGCGCCTATTGTTCCTTCTCATTGTCCGTTTATTGTCCTTGTCCACAAAAGATGGACATGCTGCTTCGCCATCCAAGATCGAACTTAACTTGTCAACGACATTCTTTCATCCTCTTGTTCGTCCGTTTCATAAAACTCGTATCCTGCTCTTTCTACTTCAGAGATCCGATTTTCTTTCTCGCCTCTATCGACAATACAATTCAGCGGGTGCTCTCTGCACAAGTTTCGTTCACAATTCAACTCACCTCGACATTTCGTCTCCATTCACGAAAAGCAGAGTTGCAGGTAGTGCAACATGCCACCCAAACGCAAAAACACCCAAGACGACCCTCCCGCTGGTCCCGCTGGGCAGCGATCCTCCTCCCCAACCACCCCACCCGCATCGCCAGCAAAGAAAAGCGCGCCAGCATCGCCAGTCAAGAAAGCCGCCGCAAAGGGCAAGAAGCGAGCCGCGTCCCCGAGTTCGGATTCGGAGCCCCCCAAGAAGGTAGCCAAGAAAGAGAAGGCCAAGAGGGATTTCAAAGGCAGACAGTGCAACGGCCGCAAAGCGAATGGAGAGCAATGCGGCAGGCGCGAGAGCGTCAAGGCGCAGAATGGCCCGCCCGTCTATTATTGCAGTGCCCATAAGCCCAAGACAGCTGGGGATTCGGATGGGAAAAGTCAACAGCCGCAGGATTCTTCGCAAGCTCAGGCTCAGCAGCCGCCGAAGGTGACGGACGATCAGCAGAGAAATGGAAACCAGGAGGCGCCAGCGCCAGCCGCCGCAACGAATAAAGCAGATCAGGCGTCGCCAAAGAAGCGTGCCCCTAAGAGAAAGCGCACTGCAAAGGCTCCGACGCCTGCGCCAACCACCGCAACTGATGAAGCAAAGCGGCCCGGTGATGACGCTACTCCACCAGCGTCGCCGCAGAAGCGTGTCCCGAGGATACAGCCCGCTACTAAAGGCTCAGTGCCAGCGCCAACCACTGAAACCGATGAACCAGAGCAGCCTGGTGCGGGCGACGACGCTCCTCCACAGGCGCAAGCGCAAGCGCAAAAGCCTCCCCCTAGGAAAAAGCCCACTTCTCAGGGCCCAGTCCCTACGCCAACCACTGAAACCGATGAAGCAGAGCAGCCTGATGAGGGCGATGTCGTTTGGCATCCACTACCACTGGTGGACCCACAGGTGTGGAGCGTCCCGGAAGCTCAGGAGGAGGAGGAAAAGGAGCAGTCCGATGATGACTCTCCTCCACCGGCGCACGCCCAAGCGCAAGCACAAGCGCAAAAGCCTCCCCCTAGGAAAAAGCCCGTTGCCCAGGGTCCAATATTCGAAAGGACGGAACCGAGCACAGATGAGCTGCCCGAGGACTTCAATGCCTGTCAGTATTTGCAGGATGCGCTCAAAGATGTGCCGGGCATTGACCTGGATAAATATAATCTGGAGGTGGTCTATCTGGAGGAGGTGCATGTGGACGTCGTTTATAACGCCATCTCGTCGGTAACGGGTGCAATCACCCGCATCCAGTCGAACCGCCAGGGGTTCAGTTTCTTTCGAGGCGACCTTCTTAACTTCGCCGAGTCGCAAGGGTCGCAGAACCCGATTGTACGTCCCGATCGTCCTCTCTTCTTTCCTTATAATTATGATAACGAAGGCCACATGGTGCTGGTCGTGATCCAGTACGATGAGAGCGATATCACGATCCATATCAATGATCCCATGGCGTGGGACTGGGGTCCAGATGAACGCGAGGACATACGCGATAGTCTGCATGCCTTCATCGACCGTGTAGGATGGCGAAGGGCACCTCCGAAAGACCGTGTTGAAA
Organism: Westerdykella sp. P71; assembly: GCA_019022765.1. Lineage (NCBI taxonomy): Eukaryota > Fungi > Ascomycota > Dothideomycetes > Pleosporales > Sporormiaceae > Westerdykella > Westerdykella sp. P71. The sequence goes on along the minus strand of JAFHBW010000391.1, from coordinate 9,007 downwards.
TGTGCCCTTATATCAATTGGACGGTTACCATCGATCAAGTCGAGAAATATACTACCGGTTACCCCACGATCATCAGTGCCTGGACTTTGGCTTTGGGATTGGAGCCCGCGCGCCATACACAACCGTTCAGCCTTCAAGATTACTTAGAACTTTATCGCGTCGTCAACCTTGCGTGCGCTGGACGTGCAGACTGGCGTGTCATCTACGCCTTCTTAGTCTGTCATGGTTTTGTTGATAAACACAGTAAAGTGCCCCGCATGCGGCGGTTTCGACGTACTGAGCCTATGGCATCAAAGGAGGCTCTGGACGATTTCTTGCGCAAACTGCAGCAAGACGACGAGGCTTACTGGAACGGCCTCAGTGAGGCTGACCGCCAGGTTCACTTTGAGGTCGGCATGCTGCCCAAGGTCCGAATCGATCGGGGATACCCTGATTATCACCCCTTGCCTTGTGACTCGTGGCCTGATGAGCTCAAGCAGGACCAGACGCAACTGGATAGACTCTTTAGAGAGGGAGTTTTCAATTCGCTTTCCAGCGTCGATGAAATGCGCGACAACTTGATGAAGAGACGGAAGAGGGAAGGGACGAAAGTGCAGGAGCAAGATACCAAGACAAATGAGCAGGATGACGGTGATGCTGGCGATGATAGTCTGGGGGCAGTAACCACCACAGTGGAACAGGACGAGCAAGCCGAAGCCGAAACCGAAGAACAAGGCGACCAGCCAGAGAGGCCGACTACTGCAAGGAAATCTGCCAGGAAAACGACCGGAGGGAAAGGCCCTCGAAAGACTGTTGCTGGACAAGAAGAGTCTACCAAGACCCCAGACCCGGAAGACGATACGACCGCGCTGAAAGATCCCCCTTCCTCGGCCAGGCGCTCCTCGTCCGGGTCGCAAAAGTCCACTCCAAGGTCTGATAGCAATGGTCATTCTCAATCGGAGGCAAATGATCACTCCTCGGCTGGAAGCAATGGTACTCCTCAATCCGAGGCAAATAATCACTCCTCGTCTGACTTGGAGAATACCGCTTACTGGTCGGTGGATTCGCAGTTCGAGGAAGCCCAAGATGGACAGATGCCCGATGGCGCACAAGCTGGATCGAATGGTCCTCAAGCCAAGGGGAAAAATGTCACGGAGCCTATCTTAATAAGCTCCTCCTCTCCGAAGTCGAATACGGAGCCTATCTCCCCTTCCGGGTCGAAAGACTCGCTGTTTGACGAAGATTCCGAAGATCCCGAAGATCCCCCCGAAGATTCGTCTGCCGATGCGTATGGAGAAGAGGAGGAGCCGGAAGAAGGAAAAGCGGAACAGCAAGAGACTGTAGAGAACGAGGATCCACAGAATGGTGGGGACCCGTTTGAGGATTTCTGGAATCGAGTGAGAGAGCGAAATGTCCAGTTATACGACCTCGGCGTGAATCCTTGGGACTATTTAGAGAACCCTAAAAATGGCTTCACGATTCGCGAAGCGGCGGATAATTGGTGTGACAGGTTCCGACAACGCTACGATGTTTTGCGAAGGATTCGCCGCGGTGCCCTCGACGATAGGGAGGGAAATATCTTCACAATCAAGCGGGGGGACGATGCGTATGACGACGAGGTGGGATTGCCCATCGCAGCCGTGGTCGCGGCGATCGATGAAAAGCAAAGGAACCCGAAGCCCACTGATTCGTTCACCGGTGGCTTCGCCTTGGCAAGAGGCCGAGATATCGAAGCAGCACATAAGGCAAAGCCAGATATGCCTGCGGATGAATTCCGTGAGTTTGCTGAGTCGGCAGTACACGGAAGAAGATGTTGGTTAATGCCCCTCGTGATCCAAAATAAGCAGGAGGAGGACAAGAACAAGAATAAGAAGAAGAAGAAGAAGAAGAAGAAGAAGGACGAGGACGAGGACAAGGATCCAAACTCCGAGAAAAACAAGAACAAGATGGGGAGGGGCCATGTACTGCTCGCCGTTGTACAGGAGCGAGTGGTGGGGAACCCGAAAAGCGCGCACTCCAGCGAATTCGAAGTGCTCTTCCTGGACTCCGCACCCCATTTCCTTCAACACGACCAAGTCTATAGAGAGGTTCAAGCGGTTACCCGGAGACTTGGTTGGACGCAGCTTATCAACCCGGACGACCATGTACCCTTCGCAGATGGGTATCAAATGATAAAAGTTCCCTACCAAACGGCGGAGTGGACCTGTTCACTCCACACGATTGTCAATGCCTGGATTCTAGCCTTGGGACTGCGACCATCCACATCAGCCGAGTACGAGGAAGCGATATACGAGGAGGTCATCAATATGGCGGACCTGGCATGTGCCGGGCTGATGGATTGGAAGACGCTCACATCGTGGCTGCTTTGTCGTGGGCTGGTAGTCAACACGTCACTCCGCGACGTCCCCCCGGACCGGCGGTTCGAGAGGAGTCTGTATTTGACGGAGGATATACTGGCCAATGTTCTATTTGACATGGCGCTTGAGGACGGCCTGCTCGCCGGTCTCTTTGCCAGTGTGGCGGAGGGCGGAGTCCGAGACACGACCTTCCTTGACTACAGTAACAATGTCGCTTGGGAGAATTGGGAGGTCTTGACGAGGGGGTATGACGATTTCGATGACAGTTGCTATGAGGAGGATGCCATGGATATAGACGTGGATGGTTATGCTAAGGAGGATTCATCGGCGGGGTCGGATCCCCTTGCTTGGTTGGATGCAAAGGAGACTTCGACGGGGAAACGGGATTCGCTTGATTGGCTGGAAGACTATGATTATTAGATTTGTATTTGTACTATTGTAGCAGGTTGTCCGTTTGTATTGTGTTTATGTAGATTACTGTCCGTGTGAAACTTTGTTGAATAGATTCGTTGCTGGAAAAGCTTGTTGGGTGACTCGAGCGATTTGTCGTGGTGTTAACTTCAGACAAAGTGAGATGCTGTGAGACAGGTGGAGGAGAAGAGGCAAGAGAAGGGCTCATATTGAGTATTTTGTCGTGACGTCGGTGCCTGCCTGGGTCTATGGCAGGGCGGGAAAGAGCCTCAGCCAAGCAGAGGGCAATCTCTTAGGTGGAAGTGCACTCAACGCTGAAGGCTTCCCGTCCAAGGCCGCCATGACGATGAGGACAACAGCAAGAAGCGCCCAGCAAGCGCAACCACGCCCCCTCCCCCCGAGGAGGCGGCAAGTCCCTCCGTTTCGCCAGGGAGCCCGTCGCGAAAACGTCGACGGACGAGCACCAAGGTGGACAAACCCTTTATCAAAATAAAAGGGAGGGGGTGAAGGGTGTCAACACCGTGAGCATCTGAGGCGAACCGTTGGCCTACTGCGGGAGAGAGGCAGAATGAGGCAAGAGCAGGCGACTGTGCTTCGTGTGACCGCATGGAATGATGGAACACGAAGGAGGCGCTTCTGATCCATTGGACTGGCGGCAGTGCCGATTATAGACCCGAACAGGCAGGTGACGGAAAAGTGTCGCAGGAACTTCAGAAAAAACTGCCTCTAAGCTAGATCTCAGCTACTAATACGCGAGCGAATGATAAAGTGTACACCTCTAATTGTGTAGGCGTGCATGTAGGTATCGAATGCAGGTCGCTTAAAGCATTTTAGCTACGTTGTAGTATCGCAGGTGGGGAATTCGGCTTACGATTTGTTAAGATTGAGGGACAGGTTTTCTGTCACTAGGGCGTCAGTGTGCGGTTTGAGAACCGCTGAATTACATAGTCATCGTATACCAATATCGCAAAGCCAGTTTCGCATGCAGTACACATATCTATACAAAAAGGAGCAACAGAATCACACTTGCTACCTCCCAAACCAGCCCCCGAAGGGACTTCCTCCGCCGCCTCCGGCGCGCCCACCTCTCCTTGCCTCGTTTAACAGCCACTCTCTGAGGAACTCTTTGTTCTTCATCTGCTCTGGCCGTACGAGCTTTGTGTCCATTTGGGGTTCTTGCCTGCTAAACGCCAATAAAGTTGGCAGAGATGTGATCTACATGACATGTCAACATGATTGTTTCACCTCTATAACATTTCAATCCTCGCACCATCATCATCCGAAGCCGAAAAGCCCATCGAATACAAGACAAAACACACATACCATGAACTTCACTCCCAAATCGCCAATCAAGACGGAATCCAGCTCGACCTCGGCATAGCCCAAGCCGCCCTCCTTCTCGCCCACTCGCTCATCCTCTATCAGACTCCTGACGAGGGGTTTCACGGCTCGGCAGGTGGAGCACCATGATGCAGTCCACAGAGTAATCAGGGGACGATTATCTGTAGCGCTGAGGAAGGTCAAGGTGTGCAGTTCATCCGGGGTGCGGACATTGGAGAAGATGCGGTTCTGTGCTGAGCTAGGAGAGGAAGAGGTGAATGTTCTGCGAGGGATAGCGACAGGGAGGCGGATACGTAACGTCTGAGTTGGGAAGGGTGGGTGCCGGAGTATCATGATGGGGATGGATGGAACTGTTGAGGGATGGGTGTTTTTGATCAAATGTTTTGGTTCATGGGATGCACGTGTGCTCTTGCTGTTTCACAATGGTCGACGTCATGTGCTGCCAAGACGCCAAGACGCCAAGCGATCTGGAGATTTCTTCTTTGTTGTACGTTCACGTACCTGATGAACCTGAGAGCTTGGGGCCTTGGCTGGGGAGGTTTAATTTGACCTCAGGGACACGAGTGAAGGGGACCGCATCTATCGAGAGGGACGGCAGAAGAGATGGATGCGCCGATTGACGTATATTCGAAGGCGCGGATCCGGCGGGACGTCGGATACATCATGTGCGAAGTTCCTGATGGGCTGCTACCGACGATGATGCGGCTGATATGACGAACGTTCCTGGCGAAGGCACCGTGGCACAGCACACGACCACACACCCCAAAAAAGGGATTTGCAGAAAAAGCAAAAGAGCTATATGGGGTAATACGGCGAAGAAACACTCAGGACACGAGGCCGAGACCCGGTGAAGGATGAAGGTGAAGGGCGTCTTCGTGTCGAGGGTACCGGTCAGCAGTAATTCCCGAGAACTCATGCGTACCCCGAATCGAGGGACGACGGTGACCATCAACAATGGCGCACAGCTGAGGGTCTCCCCACGTGCGGATGTCACTGCCATTCCACGTCCCCGGGTCATGGATTTCCAAAGCTGGATCCCGAGAATTTTTCTTCAGCTACCACTGGTCGGGATGGACCATCTATCTCTGGCTCTGCACGCGATACCCGCGTTCGCTCTGGAATCACGCCGTGTGGCGGGGACTGGGCCCATCTTGGAGGGACTCTACCAGATTTTCCAGAAACGAACAATATTGGCTTTTGCCCCAAGTTGCGCCTCCAGCATACTAGGGCAACTAGGCTGACTTGCCAAACGAAGCTTGCGTGCGGGACCGCCGCCGTATAAGATTTGTCAAATGGTCTTGGTGTTGTGAGTAGGCGCCGACCCCGGCCCCACGTGGGCCCTCCTCCGCCGTCTATACGCACACTTAGGCCTTCACCCAAGACTTTTCCAAGAACTTCCAAGACTCGCCAAGAATTTGAAGCTCAGCAATGGCGTCCTCAGGCGCGTCTTGTTTCGCTCGGAGCGGCTGCGCCAAGGCACAAAAGGGTGCTTTTTCCGCCTGGAGGAAAATTGTGATAGCGGCCTGGGTCGAGTTCTACTAATCTCTAGTCTCTAGATGGCATGCCTCTCACGGAACATGTGGAGAGAATGGCTGATGAGCTTCTTGGAAGGCCCTATTCACTCCCTATTCCTGCCAATCGCAGCTCACCCTGATGCAACGTGCTCTCTGTTGTCCTTGTATCCAGGGCTAGCTAGGCACACCGTGAGCCAACGCCTGGGAAGGTCCGATACATGCTGCAATGCGCAATCGAGCGGCCACTCCGGTACACACCCCTAAGACGCCTATGCGTATCCCGAGTATATATACTGCACTCTGCATCCCTCCCCCCGCTCTTCCACCACCACCGCCGCCTTCACATCCGAGCACTCGCCCTGCACTTGGTGTGCCCTGTCCTACCGGTCTCGACACTCGTTGGACTTGAACGGACTTGCTGGTCCTACTCCTACCCCAGAGTAAAACACAGTCGTTTGGCCTCGACAAGCCCTCCGCCAAAATGCTTCCCCACCAATACACCTACGTCTTCGCCATCGGCACCTTCTTCGCCCTGCTCGATGCCTACAACAACGGAGCCAGTAAGTGTCCCCCATTTCCCTCCATCTTCTGTCCCAGTTCCTCACATGTGTACCCAGACGATGTCGCCAACTCCTGGGCCACCTCCGTCTCCTCCAGGTCCATCTCCTACCTAGGAGCCATGTGCCTGTCTGCCATCTTCGAAACCGTCGGCGCCGTCGCTGTCGGCGCCAGAACCGCTGAGACCATCAAGAACGGCATCATCCCCACGTCCGCCTTCAAGGGCGACGCCGGCGTCCAGATGCTTGCTTTCACTTGTGCCCTCGCCGCCGCTTCCTCCTGGGTTATGTGGTGCACCCGTCACTCCGCCCACGTCTCCTCCACCTACTCCCTCGTCTCCGCCATTGCCGGCGTCGGTGTTGCTGTTGCTGGTGCCGACAAGGTCCAGTGGGGCTGGAATAACGGGTAAGTCGTTTCCACTCCCGCTCATGGACAAACGAGAAAACCCGTACTAACTCACTCCCCAGAAAGGGTCTCGGTGCCATCTTCGCTGGCTTGTTCATGGCTCCCATCATCTCCGGCGGCTTCGCTGCCACCATCTTCCTGATGATCAAGTTCATCGTCCACGTGCGCAAGGACCCCGTCAAGTGGGCCGTCTGGACATCGCCCTTCTTCTTCCTCGTCGCCGGCACCCTCTGCACACTCTCCATCGTCTACAAGGGCTCCCCCAGGCTGGGTCTCACCAAGAAGCCTCCGGGCTGGATCGCTGGCGTCACCCTCGGTTCCGGTGGCGCCTTGTGCCTCCTCTCCGCCCTCTTCTTCGTCCCCTGGGTCTACGTCCGCGTCCTCAGGCGCGACCAGACCCTCCGCTGGTACCACGTCTTCATGGGTCCCCTCCTCTTCAAGCGCGAGGTTGCTGAGGGCGACCGTGCCAGGGTCCCCAACTACGCCGTCGTCCAGAAGGATGAGTCTTCCGCCTCCACCACCTCCTCCGGCAAGTCCGCCGACTCCGAGGCTGGCGTCATCTCCGAGGCCAACCACGAGAAGCATGCCGCTCAGGTCGAAGCCCGCCAGAAGACCCAGAAGGAGCTCATCGCCGAGGGAGAGGAACGCCATCATGCCAACCTCCGCACCAAGCGCGGCCCCATGGGTTGGGCCATGCGCACCCTCCACGAGAACCCCATGGGCGCTGGTCAAATCTACGAGTGGCACAACATCAAGACCTTCGCCAAGCGCCTTCCCGCCATGATCGTCGTCGGCGCCCTCTACGGTCTCTACTACGACATCCACGCTGCTCAGACCGGCATCGAGGGTACCCCTGATGGCAAGCGCATGGAGCGCGTCTATGCCGCCGCCGAGAAGTACCCCAACGAGGTCGAGCACACCTACTCCTTCGTCCAGATCATCACCGCCTGCACTGCCTCCTTCGCCCACGGCGCCAACGATATCGGTAACTCCGTCGGCCCCTGGGCCGTCATCTACGGCGCCTGGCACACCGGTAACGCTGCTCAATCCAAGGCTCCCGTGCCGCTCTGGCAGTTGGGTGTCCTCGCCGCCACCATCTCCGTCGGTCTCATCACCTACGGCTACAACATCATGAAGGGTAAGCCAGCCTCCCATTCCCCCTTGCCATCCACAGTAGCTAACTCTCCTTCTAGTCATGGGCAACAAAATCACCTACCACTCCCCCTCCCGCGGCTCCTCCATGGAAATGGGCGCCGCCATCACCGTCCTCCTCTTCTCCCAGTACAAGCTCCCCGTCTCCACCTCCATGTGCATCACCGGCGCCACCGTCGGCGTCGGCCTCTGCAACGGCACCTACAAGGCCGTCAACTGGCAGCGAGTCGCCCTCCTCTGCTTCTCCTGGATCATGACCATCCCCATTGCAGGAACCATTGGCGGTATCCTCATGGGCTTGATCCTCAATGCCCCGCACTTCAAGAAATAGACGGTTTTTGATGCATTGGAGGTATGAACGGGGATGTTGATTGGGGAGGTTTTTACATACTACATAATGGCGTTGGGAACGTTGGTTATTCCCATTTTCCTTTTTCTTATGGATGACACAACACTCAACTTGATAACGTATTATACCAATATCGCTTTATGAAGCGAAAGGCCTAGAAAGTTCCATGGCAATATGGCAATATTCTGCATTTACATCTGGTGCTTGCCCTTTTTCGCCCCCTACCTTTGCTCTCTGTATATAACGCGTATGTATTTTCGACGGGCGGGCATTCAAAAGGCACTTGTAGGAGAGGAGTTTGGAGGACCACTGCTCAAAAAGTTTCTCGATAATAGAATAATAGACGTGGTCGGTTTCCTCTGGTCATTGGACCTGTACTAGTAATACGACTTCATCATCAACCCGTTTGCATGTCGCTGTCTCGTGATGCGATATCTGTAGTAGTGTGAATGATGTACATACTTGTCATCTACGGCTGGCTGGAGGTCGGTGGGACGTGTGCGAGACAAAGACAATACCCGTCACGAACTGTCTCCTTGTCTCCCTACAACTGCAGTGCAGCATCCCAAGCCGCGGGATCTCCCGTGTCGAAAACGCGAGGAACGTGCGTTTCTGGCGGGATGTTTGTTCCTACCGTGTCGCAAGGCGCCCGGCTGCACACGACACACAACGCGTCACTGGCATGAAGCTCACCGTCATTCAACATCACATTTGTTTGTGTTTCATCTCGAGCAGCTTCGCTTCGCTACTTCGCTACTTCGTAACCTTGGTTCAGTTCGGACGGCATCCGCTGCCAGTGCGTCCTCAGTCCTCGTGGCGGCGCTGCACAACGTCGCCGACGCACAGGAAGAAGCGAGGGAAGAAGACAGGAAAAGGAAGAAAGAAAGGAAGAAGGAAGGAAGAAGGAAGGAAGGAAGGAAGGAAGNAAGGAAGGAAGGAAG